>CAUYRT010048031.1:0-43566 GCA_963574885.1 Lepilemur ruficaudatus
TACTCTTGGCAAAACAGGAAATGTGTTATCTCATGGGCAGGCTGCAGGCATGCGCAGGACTTGTTTACCACCAGTCTGGCTGGGTGCGGCACCGGACACAGGCGCCATCTTAGCTTTGTTTGGCTAGGCGCCCTCCACAGATAACTCCTTCCTCCCTGTCGGTGGTAGAAAAGCGTTTCTGTCTTAAGTTGCACCGTTGAGACACTAAGCAGAGTATGATAGCATTCTTTTATTTCTGTATTACTCAATACATTTGGCCTTGTTTTCGGTTTGGAAGTCCCGACACTCCCGAGTTACATTTTAAAAGTCATCGTAGAAGGCAGAAGATGGATTATCTTCGGGCCTGGTGTTTAGGCTTGCTCACGTCTGTTTTGACTGTTGGTGCCGTTGGAGATTCCCAGCGTGGTTCTGCTCGCCCTCCACCCAGCCCCGTCTACCTGACACCTTTAATTGAGTGGCTGACAGATCGTTTCTTCCATGAAGACTTCTCTGACCCCTTGTGCTTAGGCTAAATCTCTGTCGAAACATTCCCGTGTGCTTTCCTTGGTGTGTCTCGGTAGAGTGTGGGCCTCATGAGGGAGGGACCCCATTTGTCCCGATTTCAAGCTGTGTTCTGCCCAAACGTAGCGTCTGGCACCTGGTCGGTCTGAGCGAGTTACTGTCCGGTCAGTGCTGTTGCTCTGGACTGCTTACCTGTCATTCTGTGCAGCGGTGGTTGATTTTTGGAAGACGCGGTGGGGGGTCTTTCTTAAAAGGGGCACACACAGAACATTAAGACATGGTCCCGTGGGGTCACGATGGGAGAGGTGGAGACGAATCCAGAAATAAGAGTTTACTTTGAGGCACAACCTAACGAGGGCTTTCGTGAGGCATAGACTATCTGAGAGTGCGCTGTGCTAGCCACTGTGACCAACAACCCACACATGTTGGTAACTTAACAATAAGGACCACGTTGTGCTCCGTTCATGCCGGTGGGTGTCTGTGGAACCTCCCCTCTCTTGTCCTTGCCGTGGGGTCTCTGCGGTCACCGGGGAGGAGGAACAGGGAGCACCGCTGACTTGCCATGGGGCTTGGAAGTGGGACACATTGATTGCTTTTGCCCATGGCCTGTTGACCAGTAGTCAGTCATGTGGTCTCAGCATATAAATGCCAGCAAACTTGGAATTGGAACTGGAAACTTAACCTTCCCGTGTGCCTGGGAAGAAGAAAGTGAAACGGAATTCGTTATCGTGTGACAGTCCCTGACAGTACTTGATTGATTTGGTTTTGGCTACTGAGGTTTGACCATCGTGAAGAACACCAGCTTCTGTTTTTGTAGCCTGCTTACTAACAAATACCCTCAATTTTTGCATGTCCTGAAGAGGAGGGTGTCTTTTGTTTAAATCTCAACTTAGAGTCCAACTTCCTCTTTGGGATTTAGCAGGACAGTTTTTTGATGAGCCAGCTGTAGCTTCCCAGCCACCCACCATCAGATGAAATACTTGACCTGCATGGTGAATGAGTCTGACACTGTCTACACAGATGTGGCAGATCTGTTGGTGATCTGCGGTTGGCACTATCTTTCTCTTCTAGAGTTGACAGCTCTGGGCCAAAGAGCTCAGTGGTATTGCTGAGGACTAACCAGTCCTTTCCCACTTGTCATCGTTATGGGCTTGCTGTGGGCAAATTGTAATGTCTTATGGAGAAAACCAAAGTTGCTTTTAAGACTTGAGTGTTTTGTTTACGCAACTCAGTTTGTTTTTATCCAGAAAATATGGGAAATTGTCTGTGATACGTTAAGTGGAGGAAAACGTAATAGAGTGTGTGCTTCATGAGGCTTTTCCCCTCTCTACCTTGCTGACCGCGGTGGTTCTCAGGATAGGAGCTGCAGTCTTCTTCTAGCTTTCATTGTCCCTCCCTGCCGTCCTTCCAGCCCAGTACAAAGGCTCAACGAGAAGCTTGGCAGGGCCAGTGGAGATGTGCCATTAGGCGGGGCCAGGGAGGTCTGCAGGGGCCAGTACATGCAGGACCTTGAGAGCCATAGCAAGGCCTTTGGTCTCTATGCTAAGAGTCCTCGGGAGCCTTTGAGAGGATGCAGGCAGGGAGTGGATGCGGGGTGAGAGAAACAGTGATGAATGCCGACCACACTGTGTTTTTTGGCTGTTGAGAAGGAGCGTCCACAGGAGAGAAGGGGTGCAAAGGTGGCCTGGCCCCTTCTCCCAGCTGCCGTGAGAGGTCTTCTCTCTTCTGCACGGAAGGTGCCTGTTAGTCAGGAGCTTACCGCCCCAGCTTCAAAGCAGGCAGTGCATTTGGGGTAAATATTTACGAAATGCCAAGCTTCGTGATCAAGATGGATTTTGTTTTTAATGAGCAAATGACTCAGAATTGTCTGAAGTTATTAAAAGACAAATTATTGTGTGCCATCATGGAAAAAGGAAAGAGGAGAAAGTGTAATTTTGCATCAGGCAATTTATTTACAGCTATAATCCGCAAGCAATCGACCTCTTTAAAGAAAATTATTTAATTTCTCTTAAAGGCTTGAAGTATAAAAATTTAATTTATTTATGGAATCTCATTGAGAGGACTTGTAAAAAGTAAGGTGGTCTGTTCACTTCAGTGAATGTTAGTTGAATACATAAGATAACATAAGATACTGTAAACATCATGTTCGGGGCAACAGTGATAACATGAATTTCTGCTTTCAAGACACTTATAGTCTGGAAAAAAGACAGTCAAGAGCCATTACTAAATGATGAGAGATGTGCAGGAAATTTCTTCTTTTTGATGTTGACACTACGTTGTCAAATTGTATAACTGATACTTTAGAAATCATTTTGTTTTGGAAAATACAAAAAATTCTAAAGAAAAATATAATCCAATCCCATTCCCCTAGGACAAGCAATGTGAATTTTTTTTGCTGTTCTTCATTGGCACCCATTTTTATATGGTTGAGAATTACTCTAGATAAAATTTTTCTGTCTCATTTCATGTCACATTATAACAAGCATTTGCACACATTTCCCCATTCCTGGTACCATTTTTAATGACTATAAAATATTCCTTTGCCAGACTGGACTATCTTTGACTTGCTTTTGCTCTGTTTTGATTGACATTTAATGTAAAACAGAGTCATAAAATATATCCATTTTATGTCTCAAATCACCTTGTATGCTTAACTGTTATTCGGAATATAATAAAACATTAATAGGGAACTGAAATTTATTTTTTAAAAAACATCTCTCTAAGGCCAGGCGTGGTGGTTCCTGCCTGTAATCCTAGCACTCTGGAAGGCTGAGGTGGGCGGATCGCTCAAGGTCAGGAGTTCGAAACCAGCCTGAGCAGGAGCGAGACCCCGTCTCTACTAAAAATAGAAAGAAATTAAGTGGTGAGCTAAAAATATGTAGAAAAAATTAGCCGGGCATGGTGGCACATGCCTGTAGTTCCAGCTGCTCAGGAGGCTGAGGTGGGAGGATCGCTTGAGCCCAGGAGTTTGAGGTTGCTGTGAGCTAGACTGATGCCACAGCACTCTAGCCTGGGCGACAGAGTGAGACTCTGTCAAAAACAAAAAACAACCATCTCTCTATGTATGTGTATCTCTGAGCTTTGCCATCTAAAAAAATAAAAAGTGAACCAAATTGTCATTACAGTAGCTTTCCGTGCTTGAGGGAATAATGGGTGAATAATGTATCTGATACATTGTTTCTGGCATGTTCAATCATTGGACCCATGGCTCCTCCCCTGAAATTGGTCAACAAAGTACATCCTCCAAATCCAAGAAAGTGTTTGGTTCTGATTTAGGGAAACTTCATGCCTGATATTGAACTTTTAGGGGATGCCACTTAAAATCTACATATTATTATTTTGCTTTAAAAAAAAAAACTCCCTAATATAAGATCACTTTAAGGTAACTGTCACCTGTTAATACGTTACCTTAACACAAGGGCTTGACTGTATGGATGAGAAAAAACTGCAGCTTTTTCTTCTTGTTACAAATGTTACCTGGATTATTGTTCAGAATGTCGCAGTGTCCCAGTAAGCTCTCTGTATGGGCCCGTGAGCCCTTGGGGAGGTGGCGTGACTTCTGGGAAAGAACGGGGCAGTGGGGCGAGACCTCCAATGGGGCTGGACCTGCCAGCCATCATCTCTTGAATCTTGGGCAGATTGAGGCTGCTTGCCCTTTACGTCAGTAATCCCTTCCTGGCAACCAGGTATCCTGAGCGAAAATGCTAACCAGAGCCCATGTCCCGTTATTTTACATAGGAAAAATTACAATGTGTTATGTGTCAATATGCAAGCCTCCCCCATCAATGTTCTAAAGCAGAAATTGGCAAACTGTGACCCTCCAACCAAATCCGTCCCAGTGCCTATTTTTATAAATAAAGTCTTACTAGAACACAGCCACACCCACTTGTTCATGTGTGGCTGTGTATGAGTAGTTGCGTTAGAGAACTTAATGGCTACAAAGCCTAAAACACTCACTACATTTTCCTTTATGGAAAAAGTTTGCCAACCCTGCTCTGAAATGTGCCTCAAATATAGTAAAATGCCTGATATATATTCACAGCGATCCCATTAAAGATGTAAAGATGTTTAAAACATTGATTATTCAACAGTTAATATGGTCTCAACATCCATTTGTATTTGAAATATATGGCTTTTTTCTTTTTTTTTTTTTAATCACCAAGAACATCTGAGCGACATCACTTTTGTTGCTAGTTTTTCAAAAACCTCCACGGAAGTTTGTGATAGGCTACCAGCTCTATTGCAGCTTGACACTTTCCTCTCATGTATCTTGTTTAAGATGCATTAAATCGGGGGAGGTCGCAGAATTTTTTCTTTTATAAGCAACAGCCAAAAATGTCTTATTTAGAAATACAGATTTTCTATGAAGTTTGAGTATTAAAAGCCAACAGGCATTCAACTAAGAAAATGTCAACCGGATCAGTATTCTGTGGCATTTGCTCATATTTCACTTCTTAGAGGCTCAGTGGTCTCATCTGAAAAATGGGAATTACACTTCTTCCCTGGGCTGTGGGAAGATTAAGAAAAGACATGCCTGACGAATTTCAGAATACATTAGCTGTTGGTTCCTGTTCCCTTTTCTACCCTTAGCTTAGTTAGAGGAGCCAGTGATCACAACAATGAGATATCAGAAATTTCCCCAAATTTATAGCACTTCTGCTTACTTAGGGTTGCCTGGCGACTCAAGTAAAAGCCAGGGACAAATTAAAAAAATCCACATATTTGGGTAGGAGATGCTGGCAGCCAAACGAACATTCCAGAGTCTCCGAAGCCTCACTCTGTGCCGGTTTATTTGTTAGGCACCTCGTGGCGTGGTGCTTGGTGGATGGGGACAGGTGGTTCCTCTACTCCACATGGTCTTTTAGGGACCCCGGCTCATTCTATATCCAGTGACTCCACTTCTCCAGGAACTAGGAGTTCTCCATAGGATCTCTGGGCTCACAGTTAAGGGAAGGCAGGAGGCATTAGGGATGGCGCAGGTGGCTTCTGATCAGGATGAAGCGTGTTTCCACTTCCATGTACCTGGCCAGAAGCTGGTCACAAGGCCCAACCTACCTACGAGGGATGCTGGAAGGTACGTTCCAGCTGTGTGCCCAGGAAGAAGAAGAAATGGATTTGATGAGCATCTCCCCAATCTCTGCCACAGCATGGCCATGTTTTCTTGGATTATTGTGGAGGACGAGGGCTTACCATGCACAAACTGCCCGGAGACGCTGAGAACCTACCTGTAACAGGTAGCCGTGGAAAGAGCAGCATTGAGGGACAGTCACGCTGGTTTGGAACAATTTATCTGGACACTTGTTTAAATATATTTTGAAAATTAGCCTGCAGTCTGAATCTGCTTCCCACATGTTGTGTGCCATTTAGGCATTTTGGCATTCTAAAATTACAGATCTATCTCAGAGTGAGTAAGTTTAGAAATACATACTTAAGAAATGTTACATGCAGTGACATTTTCAGTCCCAAAGTAATCTGCGTGGACTCATATTTATTTTGCTATTTCATAAAATCAGAAGCCATGCTCAGTATTGAGTAGATCTTTAAATTAAATAACCAGTAGTATTTCAACAAATGCTCTACCTGCCATCTTTATCCACGATTTTCAATTTTTCAGTACCTTTGATAGACCTAACTACTCCTTTTTTTTAAAAGTTATTCATTTTAAATTATGATTTTATGAATATTTTAGGGTTATAATCACTGTAAAATGAAGGACAATTTATCATACCAAAATAGAAATTTAAAATACAAAGAGCTTGATTACAAGGTTTAGTAGACTAGAAAAAAGATGTGTAAGAGGATATCAAAAAACACTTTTAAAAAAAAACCCTTTCAGCAGTATAGTTTTACGATAGATTTGGAAAAAGCGCAGCTGCATTTATTGATGTTCGTGAAGACCGTGTGTTAGTTTAATCAAAGCTCAAGCTTTTCTGAGATTGGAAAAGCACATTAAGGCAAGCCTTTTGGTCACTCCATAGAAAAACTAACTTTAAAAATCTTCGTTCAGTATCATGAAGTTAGTGAAGTTTGAGATAGAAGTTGCTCCTGACCGTGGTGTGATCCAGTGGTCTGGTCGGAAGTCAGGCTTGTCCACAGACGTGTAATTAAACATGTTCCGTGGACTTCTCCTGGCACTCGTGGCATCTCCTCCTACCTGTCACTTTGTCCTTGATAGGGTACACGAGGCAGAAAACAAGTGGAGTTGACAAGGTTGGTTTTCCAATTGGCTGTTCCTGATTTTTCTCCAGCGCTTCTTTGTTATATCAGAAAGTTCGAATTTACTATTCATGAAAACACATTTTAATCAGTGACCATGTCGGACAAATGGAAGCTAAGCGCTGGTGAATATGTTGAGAATAAACACGAGGGCTCTCATCAATGTCGCCGGCTGAATAATTAGTTGAGCTTCGAGTCCCAGGCAGCGGTGGAAGCAGTCCGGCTTCTCACCGGAAAGCGACAGGCTGTCAGCCCTGTCTTGGAGGACGGTCATTAGTGTGTCCCCGCCATCAGCGTGGTGGTACTGTGTCAAATTAGTTAGTGTCCCCTTAGGAGAAAAGCCAGACCTACAAATGATCCTCCCACGCCCCTGGAAACTGTGTTTGCAAAACCTGCGTTCGAGTGTGAGCAAATTATTAACACGGCTCATAAATTAGCTACTTTACAGGCTTATAACATTTTACAAGTAGATAATAAAGGCTGGAAAAGTTTTCCAGTTGCCTCGCCCTGATGTGAGAGGGCCATGATCTGCCCACTTTTCCTTGAGGAGTCCACAGCGGATCGTTTCTTTATCAAGAGGAGAAAACACACGGTGTGTCAGAACAAACGTGTGGATGTGTGGAGTCTAACAGGCAGCAAGTGTAAACCCACTGGAAACAATGTAATTAACTTCGTTATCTCATTGCTCCGATAAGTCGATGACAATGGTCCTCTTTCCCGTCGTGGCGTTGCTCATTAATGAGGTCACCAATTAAGTTTGAACGATTACAGGCTTTGCCAGCTGAAATTAACTTAAAATGTATTTTTGATGCGTCCCTCTCACGCTTGAAAGCTGCCTTGTTGGACAGGAAAAAAATGCCAACACAGCACACTTGACTCCTATGAGAACGAAGATCCTTAAGCCATGGTACGTTTGGCTAACGGTCTATGCACACGAGGCAGGCGATACCTAGAAAACACAGTCTGGGCGAATCTGGCCTGAATTTGTCTCATCTCTAGAAGGGACACCCACTGGGAGCACCGTCTCTCAAGTCTCTTCTGAGTTCTGGTGAACAGACAACCCACATAGTTTCCGGAGGTACGTGGCTATTCAAATCACAGAACTTCACGCATCTCCTTTTTAGTTTCAACTTCTCCATCTGATTAGGTCAGAAGACACATGCATTCGCAGGGTCCTGCCTGAATTCACTACCGAGAGAGAGACAGTTCCACCCCCACCCCACGTCTCACGCTTTCTACTAGTCTGTGGCTTCATTGCTTTCTACTCATTTATAGATTTATTTATTATTTTAATACTTTATTAGAGGGAGTCCCTTCTGTGATCTTGGGGGCAGTGTAGATGGCACTGTTATCCCCAGGATCTATGCAGAAAAGACCCCCAGCGTGTGATCCCTTGCTACTGACAGCTGTTCACAAAAACTTGCTGGAAGTGCTTTGGGGGTGAGCTGACCTACCCATCAGCAGCTTCAACTTACTTGGAATTAGATTTGGTAAATATTCTAATAACCCAGCTAAGCCGTGGAGCCCACGCTGTCTCCACGCCCCAGCCTCCTCCTGCAACCCAAGGAAGAGTCGCTAACCGTGGCAAGTGAGATTTTGTGTCTGGCTGGCAGGAGAGAGCTTGTCTGATTTCTGGGGGGTGCCCGTGTCTGTGTGTCTGTTTCTCCTTGTTGCTTCTCCTGTGTGCATTGAGCGTAGCTGAAAGACCAAAACTCACAGCAAAATTATCATTTGGGCTCATGGGGCTAATCTTGCCCTTGTTTCTCAGGATGTTTTAGTATCGTAATGATGAGAATTTATTTTGAGAAACAAGAAATTGTGGAAGTTAAAAGAACTAAACTTCCTAGGTGGATGCCAGTGTCTTCAGGAGTAGCCGTTGTACTTAGCTACATAACATTTTGCATCCCCCTGCTGTGATTCCGTAATTTAGGTTATGAGGTAGATTGAATGCTGACTACCAGAAGGGAAAGGATAGACTAGACACTTGGACACGTGCTCATGTACCGAAGGCAACCGTGGTGCAAACGGAATCCCTAAGGCTCGCGTGTCAGTGTTGCTTTCGAGGCATCGTCGTCTGTCCCTTCACTTAACTGCTTCTCTTCTTTCGCTTTCAGCGTCCCTCTGTGTGTTGCAGTCCTGTGGCATCATGCGTGCCCCCTCCCAGTGACCCCAGGCTTTTTATGGCTGTGAGACGCGTGAAAATTTCAGGGTAAGTGGCAAGCCCCACTGGTACTGTACGGCCCCCTAAAAATGGCCATCCCCCTTTGCAGGTGACAGAGTAGTGGATACGGTAATTCAGGGGATGAGAACAGACTGTCTCACTATCAGGCACTGATTCCAGAGCTAGCAGGCGTACAAATGTTGCTACCCTCCATGATGGCTTTATTGTTTTCAAGAATAGGGTTCATAACTTGGGTCGTATTTGTAGCAAGGTGGCCTCATGCAGAGAAGTTGGCAGACTTTGTCAAAGGCATCCTCGTGAGCCACACCGTCTTTTTTTGCAGCTGGTCTACTCTGCTGTTTGTATTAATAGCACAAAATAGCCATAGACGATACGCCAACAAGTGGGTGTGATTGTGATCCAGTGAAGCTTTGTCTATAGAAACCTACAGGCTGTACTTTGCTACCCCTCGATCTGATGCATCACGGGGGTTCATTTGACCTGTAAACCTGACACCACCCTGGGTGCCTGTCCCTCTGACCTTGGGCAAACCGTTTATCTGGAAGAAACAGGAATAAAAAGCCACCGGCCCTTACTGCCTTGTGAGGTGGTGTCCTAGGACTGAAACAAGACACAACGCATGTGAAAGCACTTTGAAAATTTTGCAACTCCTCACGCTGGCTCCGCACAGTCATTTGGCTCACCTGGCGGAGGGTGCCTGCTTCACCTTTTTAATCACGCCGGGCTTTCATGAGCTGAATGACTGTAGGGGGAAAGCTCTCTTATTTTCTGAGTAATGTGGTTTGTCTATACGCTCCTTCTATTTTACAGTTGATGAACAAGTCACAATGTCTTTTTAGTATCAAATATGGACGAAGGGATATCCTGGTAGATCACGGCAGGCTAAAGATCAAATGCCGATGAGGAACGATTAAATGTCCTTTAATCATCGGGCTCTGAGAGTGCGGTGAGCTCTTCCACCTTTAATATAGGCTTTGATAAATAATAATGCTTCGGATGTCTACAAGTGTGTTTGAATTTTACAAGTCTTGCATGTCAAAACACGGAGACAGGGTCAGCAAATATGCTTCCCTGAACCAGCAGTGCTAATTAAGAAGGAAAGTCATACTTAAACAAACAGCTTTGGGAGTAGAGGGGTAATCAGAATCCCAATTCATGAATTCTCTAGTTTTCTTTTCCTCCCAGAAAAAAATGTAGTGTAGTCTTTAAACATGTTTTCATATCATTATGTCAGTTAAGAATTGTTTCTGTTAATAGTAATGAACTATTACTGTTGATTACTATTACAGAGATGCAACTATATAAGTATAAAATATTATATATTCTGTTTCATAAGGACATCTGGGGAAAGCAGTCTGTGCCTTCTATCTTCCTGCTCTGCTTGTTCAAGTGTGGCACTTCATCCTCAGTGTCACCAAACGGCTGCTGGCTCTCCAGCCATTGCCTCTACATCCTGAAAGTAAGAGGTGGAAATACAAGAGAAAAATAGTAGTCCTCCCAGCTGATGTAGGCTGCTTTAAAAGTACTGTCCCTGATGGCTTATCCAGGGACTTCTTTCTTATGTCCTGTTAGCCGCCCATAATTTTAAGAAAGGCATCTAGGAAATGCATCCTTAGACTTGGTCAGTTTGGTGCTAGATAAATTCTGGGTTCTGGTACTAAGGGAGAAAAGGTAAATGGTTACTGTGCAACAATTGTGGTTATTCACATAAAATCGTGGTGTCTATTTTTCTTACGTGTTTAGTTTTTATTTATTTTCAATGAATGCCTTCTGTTGACTTGTGTCTTGTTGGAATTTTATCTTTCGATAAAATCAGACTTTCAGCCTATCAGATTGTTAGCAGAGAGACATTTCTCAGTAAATATTTTAGGCCCATAATATTCCTACTGAAAGTGCCATGGCAAATCTGAGAGACACGTTTCTTTCTCAAGAGAGCTATAAACCAAAATTTAAACTCTTGAGCATGCTAATGGGTTTCCTTCTGCGTAGATCTAAGATTTTGTTGAGGCCCGAGTACCAGCGCGAGGTCCTAGCCACATGCAGACTCACAGCTGATTCTCTTCTCCCCAGAATGTGCAGGGATGTTGCTGATGGCTTGGCCCTGTCCCTCTGTTCTCGTGTAGATTGGTAACAGGACAAGACCACGTCTCTGCTGAAAGCTTACCTGGGGAGGGGAGGGAAGTGAGCCACCCCGTCCGAGGTTTGATTCCAGATTGGCCTGTATGTTCTTGTGAAAATTTCCATGTCATAAGAATGAGTAGAACGTGACTTCCTTATGTTTGTAATATACCAGCCTGTGATAGGTGACCATAAGATATGTGGTAATCGACGCATTCCCGAGCATTTATTGAATACTTGCTGTGGATACAGGATAAGCAGCGTGGTGAAGAGTGTCTGCTTTGAAGTGAGATCAGCTTAGACTCAAATTCCACCTTTTCCACTTCCTGGCTGAGCAATCCTGGGCAAGTTACTTAACCTTTCTGGGCCATGGCCTCCTTATTTGGGAAATGGGGATAAAAATAGAAGCCAGCTCACCGTGAAGAGTTTAGGAGATGATGTTTGTAAAGAGCTTAGCGGAGATCCTGGTCCGTAAGAACGCCAGCGTTGTGCCAGGTGCCCCGGGTGATGCGGTGGAAATCCTTGTCTTGCGGGGGTTTTGCCACCCCGTGGCTGGTTTGCTGGTCGGTGTTTCACTGGTAACTGGTGCGTGTTCCACAGTCCGTTGCTTCGCACCTGACATTCCCTTGTGAATGTAGGCAGAGCCTTGGGAGGTGGCCCTGCTGCACATCCTCTAGGACACCTGCAGCCGTGTATACAGCTGGACGGGCCCTGCCAGCGCAGCTCAGGTCTCTGGGTCCTGTTTTGACGATTTCCAGAGATGCGTGCGGTTCTTTTTTCATTCCGGTTTTTCACTTAGTCAGACAATGGGCCTGCCTCGCCAGCAGAATTCACTAGCTGCTTTCAAGTTGCTATTGCTGATGATAATCTGAAACCAGAGGGTTTTGCCCGTGCAGGCTGATGCGACACCACCTCATGCCCCGTCCCCGCCGCTGTGCTGACTCTGCTAAGCAGGTCCTGGTCCCCCACAGATCTTCTTGGGAGTGGCCCTCAAAGAACGGTGTCATCTGTGCACAGAAGCTCCTGCATGGCTGTGACAGAGATTGTCAGCAGTGCTCCTGGGACGGCCCAGCTGGCGATGCATTCCGATACTGAGAAACAGCAGCAACCATGGGCCCCTGGCCGTCTCCTGAGCTTTTGGGCACTGCTGGGTGACATGAGTGAGAGTCACACCACCTGTCATCAGGAGTCTGCAGTGATAATTTCATGGACATTGACTCAATATGACAGCGCTGGTGGTCTTGGGGGGACTGCCCCCCCCCCAGCCTTTGTTAGTGCATGCAAGAGTCTGCTTGACATAGACTCATCAGGGTCACTGTGTAGAATCAGTGGCTTGAAGATCTTGCCTGTTCGAAAGACTCTTGGAAACTTCGAGCTTTTGCTATGTGGTTGCCAGCATTTTATTTAAATACTATTACTGTGCGCAGATGCCGTAAAAACTCCTTTGCCTCTGGGCCGTGAAACCTTGCCTGGAAGAACCTCTTTGTTTCCCGGGACTCCCTCCTCAATCCTTAGCGCTCAGTTCAGATGTCAGCTCCGTGGACCACCACCCACATGAAGGGAGACCCTCCCTTTCTGATTAGTCTCTCTCCAAGCCTCTTGTTTGTTCCACATGTTACAGCTTCTGTCCTGTCAGGAACACACCTGTTGACCAGGTAGTGAGCAAGGAGCAGGTCTGTCTGCTTGAGTGTGGCTCCCCGTGGCTAACAGTGCCTGGTGCACATGGGCATGCACGCAGCCAGTGTTTGTTCCATCAGTCAGAGTATGCTTGGGGTTTGCCCTGAGAATTTCTACGGTTTTTTGGTACCTAAGAGGACGGCATCTGGGTGAGAGAATAAGAGAAGGAATAAAGCCTCACATGTCGTCACCTTTGTGGTAGGAATAGAATACTGCAACGTTTCCATTGTAAACTGCATAATCTATGCGTCTTATCCAGAAGGGGTTATGTGTCACCTTCCCCATGAAGACAGACTCTCTGCCATTTAGGCCTAAAGGATACTGGGGATGGGGTGGGTTAACGAAGGATGCTGGGTTCCAAGCTCAAATCCCAGCACTCTCGTTCCCTGGCTCTTGGGACAAATTATTTGCTGTCTCTAGGTCTCAGTTTACTTATCTGAGCCAGGGGTAATAGCATCAGCTAGCTCATAGTGTTAGTGCAAGGGTTAAAATAGATGATGCGTGTGTAGTGGCGCTTTTCGTACCGTCTGGAATAGGACGACAGCGCCGATGATCTAGAAGGATCAGCCTTCTAGATCATCTAGATCTATCATCTAGATTTAGATCTAGAAGGGGAGCGACAGGGACGAAAGTCATCTTGAGCTTTCCTGCAGTCTCCATGTGGAAGGTGTCAAAGGAGCTTGGTTCCCGATTATATTTGCCCCTGTTTCATGGACTGAATTAACTTGAGAACTGAAAAGTACAAAATGAACCAGCAGCGGGAAGGTCTGTTTTCCTTGTGTTGTTGACATGTTGAATGGGGGATGTTTATGACCTGTCACAGATAATACTCGTTATAAACCTCAGGGGCTACGAGGGTCCGGTGTTTGGGGCCTGACCCGCATCTAGAAAACCGTGGAAACTCAGAGTTCCAGGTGCTGCTCTGTCTTTGTGCCGCCTTGCTGGGTGTATAAAACTGCCCTTAAGTTAATCAGAGCTGGTTTGATTTCCTGCCTTGCAATAGAGGGTATCTTAAACTTCCTGTAAATTCCTTTCTGTTTAAAAAAAAAAATGTATACTTTGATGTATCTGTCCTGAAAATTCACATAACTTCTTTGATTGAAAACCAAAGTCTATATAATCTGAAAGGAGTCAGATATAAACGTCTGTCATTGTTAACAGCGATTTCTTTCACCTGCTTAAAGAAGATGATGTGTTATTTTTGCTACATTGTTCCATCATGTCAGCAGGTGACGTGTTGTTCATTGTGAATTTGTTATGTAAAAGCTGACGCGTGGAGAGAGACCCATCTCTCTCCGGTTCGAGTAACTTTCTGGTGGAAAAGAATGAAATACATCAGATCACATCATCTTACTTACGTGACTTGTGGAAGAACTCAGGGTTAGCTAAGAAATTGAAATAGTCATTTCGTTTATTAATTTATAATGTTTACCCGCTCAACATAGAAAAATAAAGGGACATGATTAAATTATAGCTTAGGGCATCAACTCTGGTTCCTAGTATCCTTTTTAGGAAAGACAATGATTAAAGTCCTGTGAGTTTCAGTCAAAGTACAAGTGAACAAGCCCAGAAAAACTTCGGTGAGATTCAACGTTACCCTTGAGAGTGGCTGACACCCAGCTTTTTTGCGTCTCTGAAAATACGTAACACCCCGTCTCCAAATATAATTTCAGTAATAGTTGGTGAAAGGGGAAAACAGATCCGTGTAACAGGAGACTTGATGAGACTGTTTACATGGGATGCTTGACAGCAGGCTCAGCCCTCCTCATGCTGCTCTCTTTTCCATATAGTGGGAAAGGTTTTTTTTTTTTTTCCCCATTAATGTTTTGAAATTTTGCAGCGTTGTCTGAGTCCGGTGGGTGCAGTGGTCTCTCGGTGCTGGGTAAGTTTGGGTAAGATGTGCTGGGGTTGAATTTCTCACTGCCAACTCTGCCAGGTGGCCAGTAGACCTTTCGCCCGGGGTTTCCCCGATGAGGAGAGCTCCTGCCTCATCTCTGTCCATTATCTGTCCCCAGTCATTCATTAATGGTGACACAAACCATTCTCCCACTGCTGGCCCACTTCCTAGGCATGGCGATTTCTGTGGCATTCTTCCCCCTGAATAAGTGATGCCGAGGCTGTCTGGAGTCTGTCTAGGTGTATGTACCTCGAAGAACTTGCATTTCATGCCGTCACCATTACCGTGCATGTGTGGTTTCTCCCTTTGCCCCTAAAAAGTAGTGAGAGGTGGAGGTAGAATCTTCTAAACTCACGAGAACCCTACTCCTGAAAAAGTGCAATGAACAGCAGTTAAGAGAAACACTCTAGCTTATGAAAAGTTCTATAATATCTACCTTTGCTGAGAATTTACTACGTGCAGGGCGTGATCCTAAGCACCTGATATTTATTGACTCACAATAACTCTCTAAGGTAGTTACCATTCTGAAAATCCATTTTACAGATGCGGAAACTGAGGCATAGCAAGGTTAAATGACTCACCTAGACTTCTCTGCTTGTAAGGGGCGAAGCTGGAATTTGAACCCAGGCACTCCTTCCTCTGGTACCCTGGCTCTTCATCACCATGCCACGTGGTCCTCCTTCCTCACGCAAGCATGTCCTCGAGGCGTTGGTGTGCAGGCATTGTTTTGTTTTAGCGTGCACTCGTCACTCCGGGACTGCTTGTCTGCCGCACGTGGGGCCTTTGTATTTCAACGTCATCTAAGAGGTCCTGCTTGATCTTACCAGGCTTTTGCAAACGCTTTAATTCTTTTTGCTAATACAAGAGCTATGGGAAATAAGTATGTCCCAGTATGATTAGGAACAAGGACAGCCCCTTAATTGGCATTCTTCTATCTCCAGTTGGATGTGCCTGTTAGGACATTTTCTCTAGATCTTTGAGTCATTTTTCTCTGGTACATTATTCTAATTAACCTCATCTCTGTAGCCCTTGTTTTATTCCGTATTAGCCTCTGACCACCCGATAATTGATTTGTTCCGCTCAATCACCTGTGTGAAAAAGTGTGGCCGGCGAGAGGGTCTCCTTCCCAAGACATCAGTCCTGTACCTGGGTGTTTTCCCAGCAAGTAGGTTCAGAATGTTGCTTTAGTTCTTGGAAACATTCACCTGGAAAGCTTTTTATTTACCAGGGTGAAGATCTGGGGTACTTAGAAGTAACACTAGCTAGCAGAGTTAGAGGGCTTTTAGTTACTTGGTCAGTAGAATTACACATTCATAAGCTGTATGCCAAAGACCTTGACCTTCAAATGTTAGTAAAACATTAGACATGGAAAAAATGTACAGAAGCCAGTTGCAAGGGACTGCAAAGAAGTAATTTTTACTTAGAGGGTTTGAAATATTAATATCTCCTTGTTAACACAAAGAGAAGACCACTTTTCACGTGCCTAGGCCTTAAAATACTGAGCTCACCATTTGTTAGGTCTCTTTGGTTCCGAGTGACCGGCGTAGTCATAAAAGGGGAGTCAATCGGCTCATGATACTGAAAAGTCGGATGGTAGAACTGGCTTTGGGGGCACCTGGAGCGAGGGGGTTCAGATCGTGGCATTAAGTCTCAGCCTCTTGACTGTTCTGTGCTCCAGGAGGCGTTTCCCAGGTTGCGCCGGGATAACCTTTCGTGAATCTGTTTTCTTTGCAACTCCAGCAGAAAGGAATCTTTTCTTAAGAGTTCTAGCAACTGTCACAGAATCTGGATTTTCCTGCTTCTGCCGTTGGTCCGGTGTGTGTGCCTTTGGCTAAAACACTCTTGGGGACTGGGGCAGGATTGAGTAAGGGGAGGAGGGAGGGTGTGTTGGCCTGGGGTGGGTCCTGTGCCCATCTCTAAAACCACGGATGGCCCCTGACCTACACAAGACAATGGAGAGTAGGGGAAAGGGTGCTGGTTTCAGAGGAAGGGGGCAGAGTTCTGGGAAAATGGACTGTGTCTGTGAGCCACGTAGGGTACTGTTACTTGATGCACAGTAAATTCATGGAATTCACAGGGTGGAAGATATCACCTGGTCCAGCTAATCCGTGACTGAGTGTCATCTATGACATTTCTCCCATGAGGTTGTCTGCCTAGTATTTGGACATCTCCAGTGACATTTACCACCTTGAAGGTGGACTGTGTCTCGGAAGTACCACCATGCCTCTGTCCTCAAGGAGTCTGGAGGTCCTTCATTGCCTACCTTCCTCCTGTGTATTCATTCTCCTCTCCACCCGCCTCTCTGCCACCTGTCACTTTTTGAGGTCCTAAGGCAAGATACTTGCTTTTAAAATACTTACATCTGCAGACAGACAAGTCAAGTATAACATGATGCTACAGAAACTACAAGGGTACTGGTGGATTGTGTGTGTGTGATTGGGGAGGGGGTCAGGGAAGAGGAATTGGAAAACTGCAGAGAAGCAGTGAGGCCTGGCTGGGGTGCAGAGAATGAGTAGGAGTTGCCAAGCAGCCAAGGGAAGATGGTGTTACTGGAGGACTCAGCATCTTTTCTGTAGGATTAAACCCTATGTCATGTTCAGACTCGCTTTTGGGCGACCTGGGCAAATTGGCTTATAAAATGTCTTAGCCCAGTTAAAATGCCACATGTCTTTTAGGTCACGTCAATGGTGGGAATAATAAGCTGCTGATGAAAGATTTTTATACAGTTGAGTCACGTGGCATCTTTCAAGTTACCCCAGTTTAACTCCATGAGTAAAATTTTGGTGAGTTAAATTACAGAATTTTTAATCTCACTTCCCTGAGAATTTTGAAAGGATTGGATATTATTTGTTTGTTCATACAGTCTTGGGGGCAACAAAGTACTTTGAAGTTCAGTTTTGTTTTTTTTTTTATCTGATACCTGAGAATAAAAACGGTACCTTCCAAAGGCTTAGGGTTGCTATGGAGGGCAAACATCTCGAGCCATGTGAAATGCTGACTATGGTGCTGGCACCTAGTAACCCCTGTAGATATTACTTATTATCAGTAGGCATCTGTGACTTTCCCCTCATCAGTTGTCAAAGGCTTAAAAAATTACTTGTGTCCATTGAACTAGTTGATTTTAAAAAACGTTTTTCCATGTACCCTGGATGGATGTATTTTTTTTATTTTCACATGTCCTTTATTAAAAAAAATTAAAGATATTAAAGATGGTGAGATTTAGCAAGGAACTTTAACTCCACATGCTTTTAATGCTTCCCTGAATTAATAATTTTCATGTCCATCATATTTTCTCCTTGGCCCACAATTCATCCCATATTTGGATCTTGGCAAATGATGACTTGGTTAATTAGGCAGTCTGTTAACTCTGATTACTAAGTTATAACAGATCAGCGTAGAAAGCATCCCTGTGTAATTTGGATTAGAAGGCTCTTCATTTTATCAAAACAAATTTACATTTACGGATGAGGATGTTGAAACGCATTACGTTAAAATGATGCATTTTATAAGGAAAATCTAAAAAGGATAAAGAATTACTTCCTCCTCCTAAGTTATTTTTTTATGACCTCCGTCACATTATCTTTTACTAGAATTATACTTAAAAGCTTGGAATTTTCTTTTAAGACATGAAAATTAGAGCTGATTTAATCCCTCTATTATACAAATACGATGATGCATCGCGTTTTTATTTGAGTCTAATTTAGCGTAGTGGCGTGTGGCTGTATTCCACTCCTGACCACAGTGGCCTCTGATATTGGAGTGACTTACAGAAATGAATCTTGACTGTGTTGGGGGGATTTGGTAGGTTACATTAGGCTGGCTCTCTTTTACAGCTGAAGGCATTGGCGGTTGTGAAATACAATGCATCTCTATTGTCCCTCCTTTTTCTTGTCTGACGTTCATCGTCACTTAGGGGCAGGTGGAGTATCAACTTACTTGTTTACTTCCATCTCCTTCCTTTTCTTAGCAGACAACTCTCAGCATCGTGGAAAGCGAGCAAGTAAACACAGAATGATTTTCCAGACTCAGCGAACCCTGAAATCTGTAATTATTCCCCAAGATTCTGTCAACTATCAGTAACATTTAAACATAGCATCTCACCCCTCACTCCCACCTCTGACAGCCCCCTCCAACCGTGTGTGTACACACACACGCGCACACACTCTGAACACAGTAACTGGCACCTGGGAGGTGTTTAATAGGTATTTGTTGAAGACTGATGGGTGCCAAAGATGAAACCCTGACAGCCTTGCACTCCCAGGTTCCTGAGCTGCTCTCAGAGCTGGTGCGACAGCTGGGACTCTGTCCTGTCTTGTAGCCATTGGACTGGATGGAGTTGGTGAGTTTAATATTCATTCAGCAAGCTTACTGAAGTCTTGCCTTTGTGAATTGCTATGTGCCAGTTCCATGGGAAATAGAGAAATCAAAAGAGAGAAAGTACAGTATTCCCTCCTTGCCTATGGTTTGCATTTCCATAGTTTCAGTTACCTGTAGTCAACTGTGGTCTGAAATAGGTGAATACAGTACAATAGGTTTTTGTTTGTTTGTTTGTTTGTTTTTGAGACAGAGTCTTACTGTGTTGCCCGGGCTAGAGTGCCGTGGCGTCAGCCTAGCTCACAGCAACCTCAAGCTCCTGGGCTCAAGTGATCCTCCTGCCTCAGCCTCCCGAGTAGCTGGGACTATGGGCATGCGCCACCATGCCCGGCTAATTTTTTCTATATATTTTTAGTTGTCCAGAAAATTTCTGTTTTTAGTGGAGATGGGGTCTCGCTCTTGCTCAGGCTGGTTTCAAACTCCTGACCTTGAGCAATCCTCCTGCCTCGGCCTCCCAGAGTGCTAGGATTACAGGCGTGAGCCACTGCACCTGGCCTACAATATGATATTGAGAGAGGGAACCTACATTCACATAACTTTTATTACAGTATATTGTTATGATTATGCTAGGGTATTATTATTTTTAGTCTCTTACTGTGCCTAATTTATAAATTAAACTTTATCATAAGTATGCATACATAGGGAAAAAAAGCATACTATGGATAGAGTTTGGTACAATCCATGGTTTTACGTATCCCCTGTAGATAAGGGGAAACTACTCTGATACATCATTTACATTCAACATACTAAATATCTTGTTGATTGATCATATTGACATTACCCTGGACTGGAAATAGCCTCACTTCTTTAGTTTTATTCAGCAGTAGCATCTAGTTTATGCAAAACTGGCTTTTCTAATCTAAAAGACTCTTCTAATACTGCAGGTAGATGCAGAAGTTTGCTTAACCCAGAATGGAAGTTGGGGTGTTATGAATTTGATTATTTTTTTTCTTAATTGGGAATATTTAATAATGATAATTATGGGTGACTCTCATTTTGGAGCGGTTATGGCTGGTTGTTCAAAGGCAAAGTGATGTTTTGAGCTCCAGTTTGATGGATGTGAATGACAGTCAGCCTGAATAATTCAGTTTCCTGCTAGCTTCCCCGCCACCCCATGTCTTCCTAAAAAAAGAACCAAAAAAGGAATTTTTAAAAACCCAAGCCATTCTGGATTATATTAATTCTTATAGTTATTTTCAAAAAGGCAGTTTGACGGAGAGACGTAGTCTAGGACGTTTATATGTGAGGTCAAGCTTTCAACCCGTTAATGTCTATATTTTTAAAATGGGGCTTTGGTTACCTAAATAATATATGTCTTATAATAAAGGCTTGCTAATAGAGCAAGAGAGTCTTCTGGAAAATGGCTGCCTAAGGAATGAGATAAGAAGCAAAGTCGGCTTGGGTTTTCAAGCATCCCTTGGGATGGAAAGTTCTTACCCCGCATCCGTGGTCCTCAAGAAGTCTTAATGGCAACGTTGGGAAACTTTCTCGATTAAGTGCTTCATTAATGAATAGGTCTGTGGATGCAGGCAAGCCGAGTTATTGGAAGGTTGGATGCTATTACTGTGTGGTTTTATTAATTAAATTTATTCCTTTAAAATGGCCTTGGATGAAAACAACCACCTCTTCTGTGGTCATGGTTAGCAGATGTTTACCGTAATTCTTTGCTCAGTGAAAAAAATGCCTCTGCCACCCAACAAAAACAGCCACGTTTGCTTGGCTAAATCAAAACTTTGGCACTTGGGTCTTACTTTATATATCATGGCTCCAGCCACACAGCCTTTCCAAGTGTGAGGCTTAGATCACCAGCTCCAACATCTGCAGGAGAGCTTTGCTCACAGTGATCTATTATGTGAGCGATTAGTTCCCATACTGTTTTTGGCGGTCACCCTTCCTCACTGAAACCAATATCCTATATGCAAGCCTCTCTGTTTTTCTTGCATAAGCACGCTAGCCCCTCCTTCATTTTTAAAGCTCTCACCTAGGCCTGTGGCCATTTCTGTGAGGATTTCCATCATAGAAGTAAAGTCAAGGTTTGCCTTTTTCAATCTGAGAGTTTGGTTTTTCCTGGGCTCTCTCTGCAATAAAAAGCATCTCCTTTGTCAAATTCTGTTTGAAAAGCACCTTTTGTTAGTGCATGTTGAACCTACTTAACCACCTTAATCCTTTTTTATTATTTATTTATTTATTTATTTTTACAAGCACTAAGTGATCAGGAACCCAGACAGTCCCTGCCCACACCTGCCACTCGTGGTTCTGATAGGTATTTCAGGACCGGCTCCCTCCTCTGTACCGAATTTCCGCACAGAAGAGTTGCCTCTTGCTTTTCAGCGGTGCCGAAAGGCAATGCAACCGTGAAACTTTGCTTTTCTTGGGAAGCTCCTCCCTTTGGAATGGAGGACTCTGGGTGGCTCTTCTGATTTTGACGCCATCGCCAAAATAAGCAGGGATCTTGCATAACACCAGGGTAGGAAAAAAGAAGTAATTTTAAGGGAAACATATGTTCCTGTTGAGAAAAAGAGTTAGAAGCGGACGAGGGATCGTGGCCCACAGAACTAAAGGCACCTTCTTTTCAACTCAGGTGGGAAACCAGGTTTGATCATTCTGATATATGTTATAAAATAAAAAAACAAGTTGCTTCCCCACTCCCCAAGCCTTTTCTTTAATTACACATAAATCTTGAGAGTGAGAAACCAAGGCTTGTAGGTTAATTAATGGATATATGTGGTGTATAATGGATTAAGTCCTGTATTTTAAGTAATTTTCCTGTGATCTTAGCACTACGTAATGTCCTTGATGATCACTTGGTTTAAGGTGCCGGCCCTAAACTGAAGTCAAAGCTGAAACTATCCAAATACGATTCTTACTTGGTCTCACTCTAGGAGAACAGAAGAGAGGCCTGAGTGTTAAAATGAGCCAAAGATGTCTACTCCAGCTGTTCGGCTGATTAGTGGACATATTATTTGTCCTTTTACCTGATTCCAAATAATGTCTGTTGATAGAAACAGAGCAGACCCTTTAGGGTTTCAGACTGTTTGTGGGTGGCAGGTTTTGAAAATGCAGCTAATTTGCAAAAAGAAAAAAAAAAGGAATAGGAAAAAAGATAGAAAAAAAATTCCTTAAATTAAGGTTGATCATCTACCCATTCTCAAGGTATGAAAATTTCAGAGCTAGGGGAAAACCCAGCAAAGTTCTTCTTTCCTCATTATAAATGAAACACTTGTGTCCTCAAAGTGTAGCTGTGAAGGAGGTAAGGCCCAGGAGCATTCTGGGGACTGGCCTGTGTCTGCCTTGCCACAGCCGGAGGGACCTTGGATAGGCTCCCCCAGTGGTTGGGGGCGAGAGCCAAGGGATCATCCCAGATTAGACAGGCTTGGCTGTGCCTGGAACTGACTATCTGTATGTGTAGTTCTTTCTTGCATGTTTAAAAAGTACATCCAGAGATCTGTTTAAGACCCAGGAAAACGCTCAGCTCTTGAAGAGTCCTGTTTTCCTTGAGTGTTGACACCAGTAGGTTTGGAAATTGTGGCAGGGTAGTAGATCCAAGCTTGTATTCAGCCTGTTTGATTCAAAGAATCTAATTGAGATTGAAAAACTCACAGTGGCGCGGGGTGGGGAACTTACCCCCTCTTCCCACAAAAAAAGTATGCAAAGCCAAAGTATAAGATTATCCTTGGATGTCAGTTTAAGGTTCAGCTATTTTGAGCTGGTCCTCTCCTTTTTTCCCCCAAAGGCGTCAGAAGGCATTATCAGTAGAACCCGAGTCATTTCACTATTGGAAAGACTAAGTTTAAAAAAAAAAGAAAAAAAAAATTAATGTATGTGTGTAAGGAAAGGACTTCTGAGTTAGATTTCCTTCCAGTCCTTGGAGTAGGCTGCATTCTGTTGTTTTTCTGTTGTTTTTGTCCTCTGGGATCACCAAACTGTAAGTGGCAGTAGATGCCATCTCTGTGTTAGAAGTAGGAAGGGCCTTGGGGGAACTATAAGCAGAGCACGCTGGAAATCCCAGAAGTCTTATTTAATAATTACAGTATCAGGTTCTTATATGTGATAACTATTTTTGTAAGCAACATACTAGAACCATCTTACTGAATCCTTGCAAGTACTGTGAAGTAGCTACTCTTAGTACCTTTATGTTATGGGTGAGTAAACTGAGGCTCAGAGAGGTTAGCTGCATTCAGTTGCCTGGGCTTACAGAGGAAGTATGCGAAACTGAATAAGGTCTGTCATTTAGTTAACAGTGATGTGACGCCAGTTTCCTGGTTCTGATATTGTAAACAGCTAGACAAGATGTCACCTTCGGGGGGAGCTGGGGGAAGGGCATGTAGGGCTCTTTGTACTATTTTTGCAGTTTCTTGTGGTCTATAGTTATTTCAAAACTTAAAAATTTTAAAGGCAGGTATTAGGCTTGGATCCAAGATCCGTTTGCTTTTATAATCCAGATTTCCACTGCTTTGCCTTTTTAGATCACTTGACTAGCAAGAAGATGGTCTCTGCTCCACTGTCTTTCTAGGGCCAGAATTTTGGGTCTCTCAGACCACACCACATGGTCTCCCATGAAGTCCCTCATGATTGTAAGAACAAAGATTCATCCTTGATTTGAAAAATGGATTTATATAAAATAGATTTATAATTCCTGATGTGTACATGAAAATACATGCGGACATCTAGAATAGAGAATGGCCATAGTAAGTCGAAATTTAGTAGCTTGTGGCATATATAAATATGACAAGTCACAAAAAAGTTACATTCACGAGGGTTGTTATTTGTGTAGCAGAAAAAACACTAGTTCAAATTAAGAAAACATGTTTTAAAGCTGTATCTTCTGCTAACTTGTTATGGGATTTTAGTTTCCTCATTTAGGAAATCACTGAGAAGAGAATCATGTTCCACCAGAACTTTCCATGGATAAGTAACTTTGGGACATTCTAGATAACACAACTTCAAGCCTGTGTCTTTATTGAATAAAAATGATGGCTTTAGAAGTTACTCAGTCTTACGACTGGAGGATCAAGCTGTAGGATGTGTTGGTGGATTTGTTAACTGGTGGATTAACTCCAAGTAAATCTCCATTTGAAATCTTTCTTTTCCAGTATAGATGTTTATAGCTACAAATTTCCCTCTGAGCACTGCTTTACCTGTATCTCCTACGTTTTAGTATGTCTTCACTTTCATTCATCTCAAAGTATTTTCTAATTTCCTTTTGATTTCTTCTTTGACTCTTTGGTTAAGTGTGTGTTGTTTAATTTCCACGTTTGTGAATTTCCCAGATTTCTTTCTGTTACTGACCTCTAATTTCATTCCATTGTAATTGGAGAACATACTTTTAAATTTATGGAGCCATGTTTTATGGCCTAGCATATGGTCTATCCTGAAGAATGTCCTTGAGAATAATGTGTATTCTTTTGTTGTTAGATGAAAATTTCTGTGGATGTCCGTTAGCTCTAGTTGATTCATAATGTCGGTCATGTCTTCTGTTTCCTTATCGATCTTCTGCCCTGTTCTATCCATTATTGGTGGTAGGGTATTGAAGTATTTATCTGTTATTGAATTGCCTCTGTCTCTCTTCAATTCTGCCAGTTTTTCCTTGACGTATTTTATAATTCTGTTTTTATGTGACGACTATCTTCAAGAGACCAAAAGAAAGCACTCCTGTTATATCACCCACTCTTAGAAATGCATTCTGTTTTAGAGCTTAAAAATTATAATTTTTAACACCCTATGAAAAAGTTTTGTTTTGTAATGACTCTCTGACATTGATGGGAACATTCAGGCCATATTTACACAGGTAAAGAGAAATAGAGGATTGATGGCTTATTTAGTCAGTGTATCTTTTTTTAATCGTAAGCAGCTGGTAGGGACCAGTTGAGGCCAAACCAACATCATCTTCAGTGGCGGGTGACGGGGAGCTTTGATTTACCCAGATCAGTGTTTCATCTCTACTATTCACCTACTCTGTGTAGACATGGACTAACTCAATACAAACATGACTGATGGGAAGAAAATATGCTTTTTATTTTTTTTAGCAAATAAGAATAAAATGCAATTTTCTCGTTGTTGCTACGTCTATGACTCTACAGCCCTTTCTGTGTGTCGGCCACGTGGCAAACTCCAGGTGCATCTGTCATAACAGAAATTGCTTTTCCCCCAAAATACAGAAATGTGGAATAAACCAATTTGGGTGCAAGTAGTGTATGCTAGGTTTACTTAGAATCTATCAAACGTCTCCCTACGCTCAGTGTGTTAGGCCTTATCAAAGAGTTAGAACTGCCTGGTTTCTGCACAAATGCACATATTGCTTCTACTTAGATAGTGATTCCACCGACTGATTTTTTTTGCTAACGATATTATGGCCAAGCACTTAATTTTTTTCTTTTCAGCGGTATTGTAAATTTGTAGTGGGAGAACAGGGGGCGGGAGGTTATACACACACACATGCATAGAGAGATCATTCCTCGCTGAAGGACTTTTTAAAAAGCCATTTGTCTTTGGTATCAAATAATTCTTTAGCCATTTTTATTATCGTCAAGCGTATTTTGGTGTTTATCCATGAGCAATAACATAGGTTAGCCATGATTTTAAATTCACTGCGTATAAAATGATGGTTTTTCAGGAGAGAGTCTGTATGTACACTAAAGACATTTTCCTTTCATGTCATTTGTAAGAATGGTCCGTAGCGTTGATTGTTAGCGGAGGAAGCCATGTGGTTCTGTATCTCAACTTTCTCTCGGAGAAGAATTATTGTCTTTGTCATTTTGTTTCAGTGTGCGACCTCCCTACCCGCTGGGTTCCCCCACGGCCCTCGGCTAACTGCTTTCACACCATACTGCTACCAGCATTCCTGGTTCACAAATACGAAGTAAACAGAAAATCTTGCTAATTTGAGCCCAGTAGGAACCTTGACGCTATAATGAGGGGCTAATTCTGAAAGCAGAGAGACGTCTCTCTTACAAAATTAGAGCCAAATTTTTAAATGATCCTCAATAACTAATTGAGAGTAAGAATGGTCCTTAAGACAGAGTGAGATACTGACACATTCAGGAATTACAGCAGGCAGAGAAGACTCCTCCAGGAGCCCTGGTAATTACGCAGTCTTCCTTGTGTTGCCACCGACGCTAACCTGAGCGTGGGAATGGTAACGTACCTTAGAGGACAGGTTTGTGGTTGAAACGTTCTTGATAGATTTTGACAAATTAAACAGTGGTAAAGATGTTTGGAAGTTATCCAGGTCCTTACCGTTATTTATGTCAGTGAGCTAGAAATCAGTGGTTAATTTGCAGTTCTTATAATTTTTATGATACTCATGTTGTTGTAAATTTAGCCTTGTGCGGCGTCAACTCAGCGGGATGCATTTTATGTTGTCAGCTACCTTTTGACATCATAATAGATTTCAGTTGCCAAATCTTTCTCGATAGAATAAAATGTGAAAGAGAGCTGAGCAGAGTATTTGGATCGTCTCCAAACACGAGTAAACACATGACGGACTTTCTGAGATCAAAAGACTCAGATCGGAAGAGGGGGAGAAATTAGACCCTGTTGGTTTCTGTTTTTCTTCTTCTTTTTTTTTTTTTGCCCTCAACCCGTTCTAGCATTCTTTTCTAGATAGGCATCTCTTATCCTGACCCAAAGCTGGTGTGCTCTCTTTGGTGTGTGGGCGCGATGCATGATAACCGAAGTGTAATCTGAAGTTATTGATTTTCCACACCTTTTAACTGTTAATGCTCCTTTGTTAATGCCCTCTTTATTGCATGGATCACAATTTCTGCAGTCTTATACACTTTTCTCATTGTGTTTTAGTGTCCGTTACATTATTTTAAAGAAAATATTGATATTCTCCCTGGATAATTAAAGACTCAGTTGGAAGGATATTTTGTAGTGGTTTCTCTCTCCGTCCTTGTTCTCCAGTTTATTCAGAATGCCTCCTTTGTAATTATCCTCTTCCACAGCACTGACCCTTGTCCTGCTAACAACTGAAAAGGATTAGTGGACACCCCTGCCTTTGTGTCCCTTTTGTTCTCTCGTGTTCTCTGTTTTGACCTCGAAATAATTTCCTTTTAGGCCCTCTGCTCTTTATGTAATACATATTTTTGTAGATCTCTCTTTGATCTGTGTGACTATCTAGCCTCCCATTTCTCCTATGTCATTTACCCTGCTTGGAAACATTTTCTGACTCCATAGGCTGAATTTTCATTTTTACCTTTTCGTACACCTCCTTTGAATCTCTTCAGAGGAAACTTCCCTGTAATACTTTACTGTGAGCTCAGCAACGGTGCAGAGGTATGATGAGCCTGACCTAAGGATGTCCGTCCTGGTGGAAGGAGAACTTCCTTGTCCTGCTTGGGTGTAATTGGGTTAAATCTCTTAAGTGCCTTGTTTGGAGTGTCCGTTTGGCAGGGGCTCTCCTGCTCTATTTTACCATAGCCTTGTCTGCTCCCAATGGCTAATAAATGTTTAGTGATAATTGAAATGATTAGTTATCAATCCATCATGGAGAAGAGTTATTAACCTTTGCTGAGCACAACTACATTATCCTTGAGATGGGAGTTTCCGGTCCCATATACCAGCAACTTGAAATCAGATCCATGGGACTTGGGGTTCCTGCTACGTAATGGCATAAAATGTTTCCGCATCAATTTTCTCTCTTCTAGAAGGTGTATGCCCTTTGCCATTACTTTAAAGAATAGCCAATATTATGTGTGTTTGAGATGCATGAAAATAAATACAGCTATGTAATGTATTTTGGGGGCATGTGCTTTAACTTTTTTATGAAGTAAAACACAATTATAGAAAACCACCCACCCACTCCCCTACTGCACACAAATCAGTTCGGTTCCAGGTATCCAATATTTGCACTGTCTAAAAGGCAGTCACTGTCGTCTGAGCACTTCAGATTGGCTAATGTAACTGAAGAACTAAATTTTAAATGTAATTTCAATTTACATTGTAACAGATACATGTGGCCACTTATTGGACAGCATGCATATATATGTATATGTATATGCAAGAATTATTTTAAGGTGGACACCTTTGTAGACCACCACTCAAGTCAAGAAATTGAACTTTGCCAGATACCCAGAAGTTCCTCACATTCCCTGTTCCAATCACAGCCCTTGCCAAAATCTAGTCATGTTTGATGTTTTATAGTAGTCAGTTCCCTTTGTTTACTGTTTGATCACCTACCTGTGTGTCCTGATAAACCATTGTTCAGTATTGTCCACTTTTTAAAAACTTGATGTGTCTTTTAAATTTCGTAGTGTGTGGGTTTCCTGTCTATTCCTTTCTTTTCTCTACACTTTGTTTACCTTTTGGAGAACCCTGGCCACTTGAGCTGTCGGGTTCCCTGAGTCTTGCTGATTGCATTCTCAGTCCAGTGTTGTTCTGCCTTCTCTCTTTCCTGCAGATGGGCAACTGGATGCAGAGGCTCATGTTTGATCCCTTTAGCAAGACTCTAGGTGGTGGTGTGTCGTGTCACTCATGAGCAACATAGTATCTCACTGTCTTTCTTTTTTGTGGTGTTAAGAGTCATCAGTACTCGCTGCCTACATCCTTTAATTCATTGGGAAAGGCACAATCGTGATATTCTAATGCTACTTGTTAGCTGAGATCCTTTTATTATATGATTTTGTTCTTCACCTACTCTTCGGTTACCAGTGGTACTGTTCATCTGGATAATACAGGGTAAATGCCAGATGTTTCCTGCTGCTGACTGGTTTTCAAAATATTGAATTCAGGTTCACTGTCGTCCTCTGAAAGTAAGCATTACATTTTAGTATCCTTACGAACCATGAATTTAAACGTGTTAGTAGGTTTCGATCTATTGCATTTCTTATCTTTTATTGAAGATCAAATTTTCCATCTCTGGTTAGTGAACCTCTTTACGTTGGCTTCTTGGACCTTCTGATGTGACCCTCCTGGTCTTTGACAGCTGCTTGCTCACTGCTGTGACAGAAGGTTTCAGATTCACCTTGTGCATTTCTTTTCTGAGAACTGAAACCCGCCATTTATCTTAGAAACCCTAGTTTCTTTTGGTGGAAATTTGTGTTTCAAGACGATTATCTTAGTGGCAACAATGCTCCTTGTTGCTGGTATGTCTAGGCCTCTTAAGTTCATCTTGATATCTCCATTTCATATTCAGGATTACAGGCTTCTATCGAACCTCCTATCTACTGCATCTTTATCTCCTTCCTTCCCTGTCGACTGTTCTGGTTCTCAAGAACACAGGGAATGATAAGCAGATGATTTCTCACTGCCACTACGGTGCCACTACAGTCAGTTATGATTGCCAAGAAGAGTTACGCGTTTTATTACATGTACTATCCCTAGTCTCCATTATTTTTTTTTCTATTAATTAATCTTTTTGAGACAGGGTCTCTCTCAGGCTGGAGTGCAATGGTGTCATCACAGCTCACTGCAACCTCAAACTTCTGGCCTCAAGTAATCCTCCTGCCTCAGCCTCCCTAGTCGCTGGGACTACAGACTCACACCACCATGCCAGGCTAATTTTTCTGTTTTTTGTAGAGATGGTGTCTCATTCTTGCAGAGGCTGTTCTTGAACTCCTGGCCTTAAGTGATCCTCCTGCCTCGGCCTCCCAAAGTGCTAGGATTGCAGACGTGAGCCACTGCACCCAGCCCTCTCTGTTAATTCTTAATGATTGTATTATATCTGCCTTTTCAGGGTGTTTAGCCATTTATACTATATTCTCTCCCTTTTAACCCTAACCTTCTTTTAGTTTTAGTAACATGGGTGAGAATATTCAATGTTCAGTACCATACAGTCCTTACCTCAGTGTCTCTGATCATTTTTGTCTAAAGCTTATTTTCTGTTAGATTTTTCAGGAAGGGTTTATGGAACTGTATTCCCTGCATTCTTGCCTTTTGACAGCAGTTTTCTGTGTTTTTTTATACGTAAACCATAATTTTTGCTGGATTAAAATTGTTGGTTCACATTTTTTTCTTTGATTATCTCGAACATATTACTTTTATTTTTTTCTGGCATAGGTCTGAAGTCCAGCAATTTTACTAGCCTATGTCTTAGTGTCGGTCATTTGCACTAGCCATGCTTAAGTGTCTAGTGTTTCCTTGCAATATATAGTTTCATATTGTGTTTAATTTATAGGTTTAAGTATTTAGGAGAATTCTTTTCCTTTCATTTCCTCTTCACGGATTCCTATTTTCTGTATGTTGGATCTTGTTTACCTGTCTTCAGTATATTTGACACTTGCCTTTAAATCTTTTTTCTCTTCATTTCTTTTTGATTTTTAAGATGTTTTTCGTTTTAACCTTCTGGTTCTTTTAAGGCATTGTTTGTTGTATCTATTTGCTGTCTGTCTTTCCAGCATATTTCCTCCTTTCTATAGTGATTTTTTTTTTTTTTTAGATTCATTCTTTCTTCCCACATTTCTCAGCTAATCTGATTTATGTTATTACTCAGGCTTTGTATGGCTTTATGTCGTATTCTTAATGTCTTTTAGCTCATTTGGAAATAATAGGTTACAGACATGTGAGGGCATGTTTCTCCTGTCTGCTTTCACTTTCTGTAGGATGTTATTCTGTTTCTTTTTTTGTTTTTTTTTTCTTATAACTTTGTATAGCATGTCACCTCAGATTTTTCTGTTGCGCATTTTTATGTGAAAGTGGTTTTTCTGGACTTTTAGAATGGAGGCTTGATTTAGGTAGATCTATTTTGGATTATTTTCTGCTACTGGGCTACTGGCCTGCTTTCTAAAAAGCATAACTCTGTTCTCCACTTTTTTTGAATCCTTCTGCTTCTTTCCTCTGGATCTGCTTTGTTCTTTTCAATTTTTATTCTGTTTCCAGAAGTTCTCCCTTATTGTGGGGTCCTTTGCTAGAATGGGGACCTAGCAGCTCAATTTTGAGAGTTCATAAGCACTAGACCACTCCGGACTCTTCAGACTTTTTATTTATTTACTTGTGTATTTATTTACTTATCTATTTATTTATCTGTTTACCTTTCTATCTATCTATTTAAAACAGGGTCTTGCTTTGTCAGCTAGCCCGGATTGCATTGGTGCCATCATAGCTCACTGCAGCCTTGAACTTCTGGGCTCAAGGGATCCTCCTGCCTCAGCCTCCCTAGTATCTGGGACTACAGGTGCATGCCACCACTTCTGGTTATTTTTAATTTTTTTTTATAGAGATAAGGTCTTTCTGTGTTGTTCAGGCTAGTCTTGAACTTCTGGCCTCAAGCCATCCTCGTGCCTCAGCCTCCAAAGTGCTGGGATTGCAGGCGTGAGCCACTACGTCTGGCCTAGACTTTTCTTAATACCAGCCCTTTGCACTGACTTTTTACTGGAATGGGAAATACCCCACAGTCCTAGGTTCAGGTGCTGTTTTAAATTTGGCTCACCACACTTCCCATTTAGTGCTCAGTGGCAGTTTGGGGGGTTCCCTTCTCGAGTCCTTCAGTGGTCCTATGGTTTCCCTCTGCTTCTGCCGCTGCTCTGTGGCACTTATGGCTCGTGGTAGCTTTTCCACCTCTGTTTGTACTGTAGCATTTGCAGTGACACCTGGGTACCTGATTTTGTTACACATTTGCCCGTGGGTTTTTGGTTCTGCTTTCTACTTGCTGTGTATGTTTTTTTGTGGGGATTTGGCAAGATTCAACAACTATGCTTATACCTCTGCCTCTTTTTTGTGATGTAAATTTTACCTGATGCTCTATAAAGAACATTTTTGCATATCACTAAATATTGCCCCATAACCTTATTTTTAATGGCTGCATTCTATTCCACTGTTACATTAAAATATCATAATTTATTAAACCCATATGTTGTCCTTGGGCACTTATGTTTTAATTGCTCAGCAATTAATGCTTTTGGCCTGGCATTTAATGCAAATTTCTTTCAGCTGTAACTTTGTCCACAGATTCTTCACCTCTTTTTCTCCTTTCTTAGGTTTTGTGGATTCAAGTGAATTCAGCAAAAATAGGGCTGTTTATTTTATTTTTGGCCTTTCCCGTGGTCAGTGTCCATGCTTTTCCAACTAAAACTTTATGGGTGATCATCTTCTCAAAGTATTTTTTTTCCCAGTGTGAGCTTTAATTATATGAAATGTTTTATAAAAACACCGAAGTGTCTTACTTCACCATATTTGATATTTAATGAATTGTTTGTGTTGATAAGATTAAAATCATAAGAACGTGGAAATGCCCTGGAAAAAAAATGTAAAATCATTGTGTCCTTAACACAACCTTTGCCCAAGGAAGAAGAAGTAGAAAGCAATGGAGAATGTTTAAGCACAGACCATGGAGCCATGTGTGCTGGGTGTACGTCAGCCCGGGACGTGATTATTCTGTGTTTCAGCTTTGAAGCAGAGGAGGAGGAGAAGGGGAAGGAATTTTTTTTTTTCTTTTATGAGAGTATGTATAACTTCATGTTGTTTTCTTTGAAAGGACTATGTCTTGTCAAATGAACACATGCATGCTAATAAAAAATCATCTTATTCCAATATCAAATATTAAAATGTTCCTTTTGGTTATATATAGTGTTTTGGAACATGTATGCTGTCCTTCCTTCCTTCCTTCCTCCCTTCCTCCCTCCCTTCCTCCCTCCCTTCCTTCCCTCCTTCCCTCCCTCCCTTCCTCCCTTCCTTCCTTCCTCTCTGCTCTCTGATACCCTGGGGCAACCCTGTGTTGTGACATTTAATAGGTCTAGACTCTGCGAAAGGCGATCCCAGCGTGTGGCAGGATCTCCCACTCCAACTATGTCAGCCATTGCAATCAAGTGGATTGATCAGGTCACGTTCCAGCTGATGCCACAGCACCAGGCGGGTGCCCAGCTCCGAGAAACCCAGCCAGTCCCAGGCGGAGGGTATTGAGAATCAACTTCAGCCAATTTGGCCATTTGAAAGCCATCAGATTATTTTAGTCAATATCATGGCTCCCATGGTTAGTGGTAGATGGGGTTTTGCATTTCTTTGCTACCGTGTGTCGGGTTGCATCGAAGGCAAGTCTCAGCCAGAATTCTGCCAAATGGGCAGAGGTGCATTGGGAAGGAAGCCCAGAAAATTCATACAACTTGTTCCTTTGGAGCTTGAAGTCCCTCTTTGCTGCCCTCACATTCTCTAGCAGGCATCTCTCCTCATAGGAGTGGTGTGGCAAGGAGCAAGCTATAATGTTTTGATGGCAGGATCTGCCAGCTTCTTAGTCGAAAGGTGACAGGGTGCTGTCAGCACCAAAGGGGATCGAGACCCCCCGTGCAGTTCTTCAGCTGGGAGGCTCCTGGGTTTGCCACTTTCTTACGCTTCCCGTAATCAAGGGCGTTGGCACCCACCATCTTTCCAGCTGATCCCGTATCTTGAACACTGTTTATTGCACCAGTGAAAAATGATTTCCAACGTATCTCTAATGCTCGTGAACAAACTTGCTGGCAGAGTTTTAGATGACACTATTAGAGGTACTTGTGTGCCTTACTCTCATGTGTGGAGAGGTTGGGGGGAATGCCCTGGGAGGACATTTTTGACTCAGAAAAAAAATGTTGCTACATCTGGGTCATAAAAATATAGACATATGTGCACCTGATTTGGAAAGAGCTCATTATAATTAGCAAAGGAGTTGAGAGTAAGATTAGAGGTGCTTTGAGATTCATATATAATTTGTCATCGGTAAACACACATGTGCACACACACCCCTAGATACCTAGAACGGAACCAGCCTTTGCAGCAAGTCATCTACTCTGTTTATAACTTTGTGTCAGAAATTGATCGGTGGTCGGATGTCGTGATTTGTGGGGACATGCATAAACACAGGTCGGTTCTGTTGCAAGTGACCTCTGTGTTGTGGCCAGGAAGCCTGTTTCAGCACAGTGGGTCTGCCTTACTCTTTGGAGTAACAGCAACGTTGTCACCTTCTCCCTCTCAGTGTCTCCCGTCCTTGATCCGTCAGATTCAGCCTCAAGTGGTGCCTTCACAGGCATTGCCGCAGGCATCCTTTCCCTTCTTGTCCCTGGTTCAGTCTCTGCTTGCTTTTGTTCGATGCCTCCTTGTCAAACTCCGGGAGGCAGCGTTAACGTGGTGGGTGACATGTTGGATTATAGCATGGACAGTGGGATTCACCTCCAAGCTTTGCCGTTCATTAGCTGTTATGATTTAGGATGAATTACCGTGGTGAGCCTTAGTTTCCTCATCTGTTCAGTGGGGTTAAGAACAGTATAACGTTGTGTCTCGCACATAGTAAGTGTTGATATCTAATGACCTCTTCTCCTCCAACTGCTTCTATCACAGTTGGTTGGTTTGCTGTCTCTTCTACAGAAAACTGGTTTGTCTGGAGTTCATCTCGACCCATGGTACCAGTCTGTCATAGTCCATCTCTCCCAACCCCTACATCCTCGGTTTTCTTCTCTTCCCCAGACTACTGGTGGGGTTTAAGGATTTGCTTAAAAAAATTTTTGACTCACCTAAGACATCCAACCAGGGAGCATGACAAGATGACTTTTCTCCAGACACAGTCATTTAACGAGGGGGCTTTTACTGCATTCTGCTTAGACAAACTGAAATCGTATGCCAAAGTAGCTACCTCCAAACTCCCTTCCTTCTTTCCGTTCTTTTTTTTTTTTTGGGACAGAGTCTCGCTCTCTTGCCCAGGCTAGAGTGAGGGCCGTGGTATCAGCGTAGCTCACAGCAACCTCAAACTCCTGGGCCAAACTCCTGGGCTCAAGCCATCCTCCTGCCTCAGCCTCCCGAGTAGCTGGGACTACAGGCATGCGCCACCATGCCCGGCTCATTTTTTTAATATATTTTTAGTTGTCCAATTAATTTCTTTCTATTTTTAATCGAGATGGGATCTCGCTCTTGCTCAGGCTGGTTTTGAACTCCTGACCTTGAGCAATCCTCCTCCCTCAGCCTCCCAGAGTGCTAGGATTATAGGGGTGAGCCACCACACCTTGCCTCCTTCTGTCTGTTCTTTAAAAATACCTTTTCCCCGCTCGAAGAAGCTATTGCGGATTTTGCATTGGAAGGCAGGAGGCCGTCAGCTCTGCCATCAGAGAATGAGCTCAAAGTCCGGGTTGCCACCAGGAGGTTTTTTTTGACATCATTGGGAAATTTATTATAATTATTGTGAGATTGTTGTTTTTCATCTGGGGCCTCTTTTTATGCTTTTGTCTTGGATCTGTCATGCACTGAGTTGTCTTTAGGTATGTGCAGGACAACTCCTCTGAATACAGACTCCTTTTTCTTAGCAGAGCCTCTCCTTTGCAGTGAGCACTGATCTTAAGGTGATCTGGTAGCAGATTACATTTCATTATGCTTCGAAGAAGAGGGTAATGGCATAGTCCAGGTGCACTTGGCCTCTTCCTGCTAATGTGTGCCAGATTGTTTAGCATTTCATGTAAAAAAATGGTATAATAAAAAGAGAAGTTTTGTGGGTTTTTCCCCCTGTTTCAAAGCAAAAAATAGAGTAATATTGATGCTAAATAAGGTAATTTTCTATTTTGAACACACTGAGGCATATTCGACTGCTGTCAGCAGAATAGAAATCATCACATTCTTATCACTAAGTGCTAAAGTCCACCTGATATTTGGTACACAAAGAATTCATGTATCAGGTGTTCTCTTCTCCCTCCAAACCCCACAGATGTTTCATACAAAATAATGTCATTTGTAGGGGATTTCTTTCTAGGCACTGGGCATAAAGGTAGCTACAAGCGCTATGCTGGTATTGCTAGTCCAGCTCGCTCAGACTATAACCAATGGTCAGACCTGTCCCAGGGACCTAAGAGGATGTCTTTCTTATTTTACGCCTGTCTTATGGTTTTAAGGTTTCTAGACCACAGAGGGATGGCTGACTGTAGGGCACAGTGCAAGCTGGCAGCCTCAGACCTGTTGTGTTTGGTCTGCGTAACATTTTCAAATAATTTTCAAATAATTTGAACCTGATGCCAGCATTTAAATATCAAGAGATTGCACCTAGAACAACTCTGGATTTCTGGTTTTTGTGAGCGAAGTGGAACAGGTGTGGGCCTCATTCCCAGTGGGCAGCTGTGGCCGGGAGCCGGGCGACGGCAGGGCTGCCCCCTTAGCTGGGGCATGGCCTAGGGCTTGCCATCCTCCCCTGGGCTAGTTTGTTCATTCACCTGACCCTCTGTCCCTGTAGGCACTGGAGTTTGCAACCGCTTACTTTCGCATTGCAAAGGGAAAACAGAACGAAATTGGTGTTCAGAAGTAAACAGTCTGTTTGAGTGTGTCTCTTTGATGGGTGACTTTCAGACAAAAGGAAATATATTTCTCTCACTTTTGCACTCTGTATATAATTTCTGCAACATGTGCATAATCTCAGGAATATGTAGTTTTTAGGGAATATAAATAAATATAAGCCGATATAATTTAATGTGTATGGAAGTGAGAGAAATGATAAATTACAGGTGTAATTTTTGCTGCTCAGAACATATCCCAGAATCTTCAAACTGGAGGGGCCAAGTGGTAGCGTCTAGCTGTAGTTCAGCCCTCTCCTTTTGCTGTTAAGAAATCGAAGCCCAGGACGGGCGCGGTGGTTCACGCCTGTAATCCTAGCACTCTGGGAGGCTGAGGCGGGAGGATCGCTCAAAGTCAGGAGTTCGAGACCAGCCTGAGCAAGAATGAGACCCCGTCTCTACTAAAAATAGGAAGAAATTAATTGGACAACTAAAAATATATAGAAAAAATTAGCCAGGCATGGTGGTGTATGCCTGTAGTCCCAGCTACTCAGGAGGCTGAGGCAGGAGGATCACTTGAGCCCAGGAGTTTGAGGTTGCTGTGAGCTAGGCTGACACCACGGCTCTCTAGCCCGGGCAACAGAGCGCGACCCTGTACAAAAAAAAAAAAAAAAAAAAAATAGAAATCGAAGCCCAGAGAGTCAAGTGAGATTTGTTGAAGGCCATGCAACCGGGAAGTTGCAGTGCTGGGACAGGATCCCTGTGCTCTGTCACCGGTGCCAGGCAGACGAAGTCTTCAATACACAGTGTGGAATAGATGGCAACAGAATATTTAAAATGCATTTCTTTGCTATTGTTCCTATGGGCTGAATTTTAAGGAAAATATTTAACTTCGTAAGGATTCCACAGGGACTTTTGAAAACTGCTCCGTGTCCCACTCTGAGGCCCTGACTTCTCCGACAGAGTCCAGCCTACTATTTCCTCCACTTTTCTGGGCCTTTCCACGAGCTGCTCTGACAAACTTAGCAGGCAGCGCAGCTCAGACTGGACTGGTTGTGCACCCTTGCTCTGCCAAAGCTGCTCAGCTTCCGGTATGCTTGATCTTGGTCGTTATTGCCATGGGATAGACGTTGTCCTATTGTATTCCATTTTTTCTCCTTTTGTTGCTCGTATTCTGGGTTTCCAGGTCGTATTAATTCTGTCTTAGAAACCTCTGCCCAGACTAGCCTTTCCTTTCCACGTTCCCCGCGTCTGTGTTAGGAGACGTCCCCGCTGTCTCCTGGTAGGACTGTGGCAGTAGACTCTTCGCCGTACGTCTTCATTTTAGCTTGACTTCCGTCCCCGTTCTTTGTCAACTCTGTTGGTTTTCATCCCCGACTGCACATTAGTCACTTTGGGATTTTAAAACTTATGGAGGTCTGGGCCCCATGCCCAGAAGTGGATTTGGTTCGGTTGGGGTAGGGGCCCTGGCTCAGCCCTTTCCAGAGCTTCCCAGAGGAGTTCTCTTGTGCGTCTCCAGAGCTGACCCCCGCCGCTCTACTTTGTCAGCGTTGCCAGTTTCCCGCAAAACGCATCCGATGGGTCACTCCACAGCTTCGGTGTCTCTGTTTTCTGAATTAAGTCCCGACCCCTAGTTTGGCTGGGGGGGGTGGGGCTTCACAGTGGGATCCCAGCGGCTCTTCCGGGCTGATCTCTGGCCACCGCCTTCCCCACACACTTGTGTGCGGGTCACCGGGAACAGCTGCACGTGTGGCCCGCTCCACCTGGCTGCCCCTTTCCGCTTTGGAAAAACAACGTGGACCTGTGCGCCCTACTTCACTGTCTCGCCCTTCTAGACCTGAGCTGTCCAAAGCTGTCTAATAGAGCTTTCTGCTGTGATGCAAATGCTCTGTACCCACACCGTCCAGTGTGAGAGCTGCTAGCTGTGGGTGGGTCTCGAATGCTGGACCTGTGATTGGTGCAACAGAGGAAGTGAATTCTCTTCAATTTTATTTAGTTTTAATTAATTTTAATTTAAATAGTATGTGGCTAGTGACTACGGTTTTGGACAGCTCAGATCTTGACTGTGAGCTCCTTGTGGGCAAGGGTCAAATTTTGTTCCTGTTTTTATTCCATATGGCACAGAGTGGTGGTCACTAAAATTGCTGAAAGACTGAAGAAATGACGCAGGAGTTGTATCAAAAATTATCTTTCCTAGTTTACACACCTCCATGCACATATACAAACAAAATCCCACCTATGAGGGTAACACGTTATCACATTTGACTTTGATGCAGATGTTATTACCCGATTTTACAGATGAAGAAATAGAGGATCAGAGAAGTTAAGTGACACGGCCAAGCCACACTCCTGAAAAGTAAGATTAGTCTGTGTCTGCCAGTTACCTTTAATCACATTGTAAGCAATAGATAGCTTCTGATATTTTTAGTTCTGAACCACACAAGAAGAACTGAACCCCAGAGAGAATGTTCTGTGGCCCATGCGTTGTGTGCCGCCCACCTGGTCATTTTGTGTTTCCAGAGATTGGCTTTTACCCTTTGGTCACGTCAGTGACACCGTTTCTTGAATCTGGGGCTGTTGCTGGCCGGCACCAGGTTTGTCGTCTTAACGCCATCACCAAATCTGTCAAGGGTTAGAGGCCGCCGGTTTGACCCCTGACGGCTGTGTCTTCCACGCTGTTTTGAAGGCGGACTGTAAAGTTTGTCTCTCTGGATGTGCGGTGCTGGTGTTCAAGCTGAAGTTAAGCAGACCACAGTCCGAGAGAGGGAGTGGAATTAAAGTTCATCGAAGACCTTAATGCAGAGTTGTCTTAGAATTTGAAAGTGGTTTTTTGCGCAGAGTCTAAATTAGGACACGGTTAGCAGGGGGAGGGTAATTACATTTTTGGTGCACAGCGAATCTCAATTCTTATTTGTAACGAGTCGACTTGATTGAATTCTTACAGCTTCCTCGCTTATTCTATTTCCTTTGCTCAGCGCTGTGAACAATAAGGTGATTTTGCTTCAAGGGGACGCGAGGTTTTTTTGTTCAGATTACATCGCAGTCATTCACATAAATATCAGCTGGGATACATTTCTTCTGTCTTCAGAGGTGGGAACAAAGGCTGCTTGACCGCCCATGGCTGAGCCGTCGTAGCGGGGACAGGAGCTAAAACCGAGGAGAGTCGATTTCATGATGGAACCGAGGAAGGAAAAATTGTCGTTACTAACTTTGTTGACCAGAATTCATCAACTTTATTCGCTCAGATTTACTAAGTGCCTTTTACAAACTGGGCTTGCAGCTTATTAGCAGGAGAAACTATTGATTCAATAGACCATTAAATAAAATGGAATCTTTCCTGTATCAGGACAAGGACTACGGGCAAGTGGAACAGATAATGGGGGCAATCTAAGACAGGTTAGGGAAGGCTTCTTGGAGGAAACGGCATTTATGCCCAGGTTATTTGGGACAGGCAGGACATGTCTAGGTAAAGGAAGGCAGAGCACTGTGGTGGGCTAGGTCTGCACAACAGCTGGGAGGTGAGAGCGGGCAGGGTGTACCTGGGTCTCTGTTGATGGTAGCAGTCAGGGAGCTGCAAAACAGGTGTCACCGGGCAGTGGCTGACATCAAGAAAGGCCTTTTGAGTACCTTGGATATTTCACCTCGATTCTCTAGGCCTTCGGAAGCTACGAAACTTTGCAGCTGGGGTGGGCTGTGCGTGTGGGAAGCATGCAATGTTAAGAATCCACGTCAATTTTGAGATACATCCCAGTGTCAAAAATACTAACATGTGAGCCCGGTGGTGTGGTGGCTCACGCCTGTAATACTAGCACTTTGGGAGGCCGAGGTGGGAGGATCACTTGAGGCCAGGAGTTTGAGACCAGCCTGAGCAACACAGTGAGACTCTCATCTCTACAAAAAAAATTTTTTTTTTAAATTAGCTGGATATGGTGGTGTGGGCCTGTAGTCCCAGCTCCTTGGGAGGCTGAGGTGGGAGGATCCCATGAGCCCAGGAGTTCGAGGCTGCAGTGAACTATGATCACTCCCACAAGCACTCCAGCCTGGGCAATTGAGCGAGATTCTGTCTCAAAAGAAAGAGAGAAAGGAGGCAAGTGGAAGTACAGCAGGCTGGATCACACATGACAGAAATCTTTTAGGAGAAGACCCACGAACAACAATAACAAAAGTAATCCTTGTCGTGGTGGTCTGGGAGCTTTTGTTAAAAAGCTAACCCCACACAGCTCAAAAAGCTCTGAAGCCAGGCCAGGCGTGGTGGCTCACGCCTATAATCCTAGCACTCTGGGAGGCTGAGGCAGGAGCATTGCTCAAGGTCAGGAGTTTGAGACCAGCCTGAGCAAGAGCGAGACCCCATCTCTACTAAAAATAGAAAGAAATTATCTGGCCAACTAAAAATATATAGAAAAAATTAGCCGGGCATGGTGGCGCGTGCCTGTAGTCCCAGCTACTCGGGGGGCTGAGGCAGGAGGATCACTTGAGCCCAGGAGTTTGAGGTTGCTGTGAGCTAGGCTGATGCCATGGCACTCTAGCCCGGGCAACAGAGTGAGACTCTGTCTCAAAAAAAAAAAAAAAAAAAAGTCTCTGAGGCCATTGTGGGTGTATATAAGCGTGCAATGGTTCTTTGAAAGTGTATGTGTTTGACAAAGATTTCTAACAAATGTGATGGCAGAAAAAGTTGTTGTGCCAAAGTGGTCAAGTGGTTTTCTAGAAAATTCACTTAATGGCAGCCCCCTGACCCCCAGTACAGCCATAGGGAATATAGTCACTTTTAGGTGTTTCTTCCCCCTTTTGGAAACCACGTCATTCTATCCTTTTTATGAACGTCCTCCTCACCCCTGAACAAGTGTGCGCCTTCCTAATGGGGCGCATCTTTACGCCCCGTAACCCTGTTAATTTACGGTGTATTTTGGTTTTCCAGGAAGTGAAAAATGGGGAGCTGATACGACTTCTCTTTGTTTTGCTCTGAAGAGGTTTTTACTGCCGGGACCTTGACATCCTCCGCCTTAGTTTATCTTTAAGTTATCTTTAACTGGGACCACTCTGTCCATTAGCTCGGTTTTAATCACCTCTCCAAATGGCCAGATTTACAAGCAACACATGACAGAAAACACACAAAAAACCCAGCCGGCCTCCCCTGACGCTCACCAGCAGCCTGCGTCTAAATAGTGGAAAAGTTTATTTGCTTTTGCTGAGGATGTGCTAAGTGATCTTGCAGTTTGAGTGCTGTGGCCTTCTAGCACTTAGGCGTGCGTTGATTAAATAAATTTGTTCTCTAACTCAAGTGCCGAGTGTGTATTATAAAACCTCAAAGCCAATTTCGGTGATTGCAGTGTGCAAATATTTTTTAAATTATGTCATAAAATGGGACTTGGCCCCCAAGGTCCACCGAAGTAATTAATTAATTGAATCGTCTGGTTTAATTGTATGTTATTTTCGTTTATTCGGGGACGTGGCCGCATCTCTTGTCGAGATAGGAGCTTCTTGTGTGCCTGCCACTGGCGGTTCAAGAAATCTTTAGCAGCCAGTTAAATATTAACCAAGAAGAGGGGGACTTGTTCCTTCTGTCCCCGAAACTCTATTTTGAGGTCTGAGTCTGGTGATCATAAAGGAAAAAGGAAAATAAACAAAAAAAAACCAAAACAAAACTTGCTGGCAGAGTTATTTGTAATTGACCCTGTTTATCACTGCATTATTTTAAAATGAATCATTCTTCTTAATTGTGCCAGGGTGCAGGGCTATGTAAAGTGTGTGTATAAAAAGTAAAGCCCCTTTAATTCAGCGTTAGCTACATCTAACTACGGCTAAGGCTACGCCGTATCTGTTTCCTGAAAATGTCATTTTAAAGGTATTGTGGTTTCAGAGCGGCAGCTGTGACTGAAAAGTATGTAAACTCAGCTGCTCTTGCTCATATCATTTTTATATTCCTATGTCAGACCAGAAGGCTGCTTTAAATTTATTTTTCATTGTGTATTAGGTCGAGAGCCCAGTTTTCTTCCTTCCTTGGGCACATATGTTCTTCAGGACGTGTTACACTCAGGCGTTTAAGAAAATAACAATTGTTGAGGGCAGGGGTGAGAAGGTACCAAAATAGTTTCTTATTTGAGTATTGTATTTGGGGGAAGATCAATTAGGAAAAAAATTAGCGCTCACGAAGCAGAATTTGGGGGCCGAGCATCTGTGTTTTAGGAAATGAAAGAATTCAGGCATACTGTGTTAAGTCACGTGAAAGGCAGGAACTTCTAGAAGCCCAAATTGCTTTCCCAAAAGGAAAATATTTTTTGTTGCTATTAAATATAGTTTATATTGCTACTTCAGAACTTTTTTTTTTTTTTCCAGTGGGGCCATTTACTTAGATTCTTAGTTAATATTTCTGTATAGAAACGTCTTTGTCTCCAGAGCCCGCCTATGCGAATTCCTGTTTAATATGCGGTCGTGGATAAGTATTTGCTCATACCGTGTGTGCTGCCCCACACCTGATCAAGTGACGGCGTGGCGTCACGTCAGCCATAGGAACGTTCGAGTGACTTTTGAGTAATGGTGGCATAGAAGGCACAGAGGTTGGAGGAAACAGCAATAATGGGATTTTCTTTTCCCTTTCCTGTATGTTTCAGCGTGCATAATGCTTCAGCTCTACTGTGCAAATTTGGAACATGGCTGGAGAAATATTCCTTTTCCTATAGGGTTGTGAAAGTGAAGGAGAAAGTATGAGCTATTAGAATTTCCATGGTAAATATAATTTGATTACATGTGTTGGTAATTTCCCTCAGAGCTCAGGATTTTATGTTGAGTCTTGTTTAACAATGTTATATTTCTTTCCAGCTTTTGGAAACATTTAGCCCTACGAATCTGCCCTAAGAAGATTCCGTTGCTTTGCCTCGTTACTACAGGCCCGCATCCGGGGCAGGGAAGTCACCTGGGCGGGGGCGGCAGGTCCCTCGTGGGTCCACTGTTCTGTTTGTCCCAGCCTTCTTGTCTGTAGCTGGCCCCGGGTGGTCCTTGCATCATAGCCCTGGAAAAGGGGTCACAGGCCTGGATGGCCACTAGCTGTAGCCCTGGAGCAGGGCTCTGGGCAGCTGTCGCTGTGCCGTGCGGATCCTGGGAAGTTCAGGGTAGTGGCCAAGGGTGTCCTCAAAGGCTTAGGGCGTGGGCTGTTTCCCAGCGGGTCCGCAAGTATCTCAGCACTTCAACGCCTAGTTCAGGCAACTGCTGTGTGCATGAGTTGAACCTCAGCCCTGAGAACCCTCCTCTTACCCAAGAGGAGCCTGGGTCTGGAGAGGAGAAGGGGCGGGCCGGATCCCAGCTGCGAGAACGGTGGCTCCAGGAGCAGACCCCCACTCTCTAGCCTTCCAATGACGTGTCTTTCCATCTCGCTTCGCTGCCTCTTAATGAGGGTGTGGAAACATCTCCTTTTCCACTTCAAGCCAGAGCTGATGAAAAGGCTTTTTTTTTTTTTTTTT
>CAUYRT010048033.1:0-13750 GCA_963574885.1 Lepilemur ruficaudatus
TGTCTGATGCTTTGGAGTGTACTGAAAATATGTGTACATTTGGGACACTTAACCTTGGACTTGGAAAATTAAAAATACTGGCCGGGCAAGGTGGCTCACGCCTGTAATCCTAGCACTCTGGGAGGCCGAGGCGGGCGGATCGCTCAGGAGGTCAGGAGTTCGAAACCAGCCTGAGCAAGAGCGAGACCCCGTCTCTACTAAAAATAGAAAGAAATTAATTGGCCATCAGAAAAAATATATAGAAAAAATTAGCTGGGCATGGTGGCGCATGCCTGTAGTCCCAGCTACTTGGGAGGCTGAGGCAGAAGGATCACTTGAGCGCAGGAGTTTGAGGTTGCTGTGAGCTAGGCTGACGCCACGGCACTCACTCTAGCCTGGGCAACAGAGTGAGACTGTGTCTCAAAAAAAGAAAAAAAAATACTTAGGTCCATTTATTTCTCTAATTACCTCTAAATAATTTCATAGAACAAGAGATACGTAGCTCCAAAGGGGCACTCCATTCTATCCATCCATCCGTGAGCATCCTCTACTGTATTACTGAAGAGTAAAGTTTGAGTTGAGTGTTTGAAGATGAAAAGACATTTTCCAGAAAGACAAGGAGGTGAGTGACCTGGGCAAGGGAACAGCATGTGCAAAGATGCTTTGGAACCAACGAGCTTGGTCTGCTGGGGAGCCAGCAATTAACACAAGCCTGCTGGGGGACAGGGTGTGTGTTGGTGGCAGGGGCCAGCTGGAGTGGAGTTCTGGGGCTTGCCAGCTGCACTGAGAAGCCCGAGCTCCATCCTGGTGTGAGTGGGAGCTTTTCCAATGATTTAAGGGGGAGGTGAGTTTCTGAGATCGACATTTTACAGGGAACCTTAAGTCTTCTACCTTAGAGCACAGCTACAATGGCCCCCTTTCTCCAAGGACTTAAAATCTTTCTCAGACAATAAGCTAGACTCTGACTGTGTGACGGCCAAGGATGCTGCTGTGGTTTGAGTGATGGTGTGCCCTCCAAAGTTCACGTTGAAACTTAATCCCCAGTGCAGCAGGATTAAGGGCTGTGGCCTTCAGGAGGTGATTAAGTCACAAGGGCTCTGCCTTCATGAGTGCGGTTAGGACCCTTGCGAAAGGGCTTGAGGTTGCAGGGAGCACTCTCTTGCTCTTCCGCCTTCCACCACGCCAGGACATAGCAGTAAGGCGCCGCCTTAAAAGCAGAGAGCAGACTTCACCAGACACCCATGCGGGTGCCTTGTTCATGGACTTCTAAGCCTCCAGAACTGTAAGAAATAAATTTCTGTTATTTATAAATTACCCAGTCTAAGGTATTTTGTTATAGCAGCACAGACAGACTAAGACAGATGCCTTACCAGTCCTCCCCCCGACCCCAGGGGGAGAGCCTCTGCCCTGGCCTGTGCCATGGGCTGAGCCTGGTGTGATGGGCCATCTAAGCAGATGCCACAGAGAAGGGGCCCTGCCTGAACCCACTTTGCTGACCGCTGCAGCCACATACAGCACTGTGGCAAAGAGGGCCTCAGCTGTGGGGGCCAGGGAGAAGGAGCTGTCCCTCTTCTTGAGCCACTGAGTTGGGTCGAGTGTGGATTTGGCCAAGATAGAGAGCAAAGGTGAGGAGAGCGGACAGAGAAGAGTGGTTCTGACATTGGGGGGATGTTTGCCGGGATCAGGGTGGAGCAGATCAGAGTCTCCCACCTTCTCCTAGCCTCACCTTTGTGTGTTCCAAGACCCTGGGAGCCTTCCCTGGGGGGGGCTGCCAGCGCCCAGAGGAAAGCCTTCCATTCCAGAGTTATTCACCCACACTCGCCCTTCACCCATATGACTGGCACCATCTGTCAGTCCAGAGGCTGGGGCTGGTGCCACTTTCTGTCTCCTGGGGTAGCACAGTGCTGGCCACTGACAGGGCATCTGGGGACAGTTTGCTGACCGACTGGATAGGAGAGGCTCCCTCATCCTCAGCCTGAGCCCGTGTCTCTGAGATTCCCTTGGACTAGAGGACGCAGCTCTGCACCTTCCGTGGCTGGAGGGCTGTACACCTGGGCGTCACCTTGGCCGGAGCCCCTCTGCTCCCCTCCGTGTCCTCCTCCTGCCACAATGTCCACTTACTCTCCCTTGTTTTCTTCCCTTTTTCTTGCTGCCAGAACTGTTCTGTGTTTCACTAGAAGGGAGACATTCCTGTTCTTCCCACTCCCCACCCCTTCTGTCAGTTTCCTTTTTAGATGATAAATTTGTTCTGTGATGAGCCTACTGAGGACTCAGCTGGGACCCAGTCAAGGCCTGTCCCGGGGGCGCCAGGACCGGACGGCTCCCCAGGGCTCAGCAGCACGAGGCTTTGCCAGGTCATTACCCATCCTGAGACAAAAGCCCAGGCCTGTGTCTTCTCTCCCAGAGGGTCCAGAACAAGCCCAGTGCCGCCTAAGTCACAACCGCACTAACAAGGATGCCCTCCCGTGTCAGCCGGGCAGACAGCACAGGAAATCGGAGTGGCAGCGGCTTTCAAGATCAAAGTCAATAGTGTCTTTTTTGGGGGAGGGGTGGATTAGGTTTCAGAAGGATTCAGAGATGGAGGAATTAATCCTGCCCTTATCCTGCTGGCACCAGTTCTTTCAGTCGGGGCCTGTGGCATCCTGTCCTCCTAGATGAGGCTGCTGCCCCCAATGCAGGGAAAGCCTGTTTCCTTGAGTCAAATCCCCGATGGGATAGTGTTCCTTCCCACAGGACGAGGCAAAACTTAATGGGGCAGCACTGGGAAAGAGCCCACCCTATGCCTGCCACATGGCGATGCCCTCACAGTGACGCCCTGACAGTGACACTGTGGCAGGTGTTCCTGTCTAAGGTGAGGCTGGAGCCTGATTTCCCCTGTTGCCTGTGGAATAACTCAAGGCCAGGTTCTGATCCTAATATCACCTTCCGGGGGCGAAAAGTCAGCCATTCACTCCATCTGAGGATGCTGTTCGTGTTCACCCTCCTGGCAAAGAGCCAGAGTCCTGGGACAGACCAGGCCAGGTGTTGAGGAACAAGCCACCATAGCAACTACTCTAGAGGTGGCAGAAAGATGGGGCTTATTGGAAGGGGATGGCCTTTGGCATGAGACAGATCTGAGCTCCGGTTCTGGCTCTGCCACCGAAGTGGCTGTGTGACCGTGGGCAAATCCCTTCACATCTCTGAGTTAATTCCTCATCCTCATCTTCATCGTCGCCATTGTCATCAATACCATTCACTGAGTGTGTACTGTATGCACTTGTATGTTTATTGCAGTATAGTTCACAGCAGCAAAGATACGGAATCAAAGGCAAGTGTCTTCCCAAGAGACAGAGGAAGAGAAGACACAGAGAGAAGGTCGTGTGCAGATGGCTCCCAGGACACGGAGAGGCTGGACGAGGCAAGGAAGGATCCTTCCCTGGAACCTTCAGAGCAAGGGAGGTCCCCTCAACACCTTGATTTTGGACTTCTGGCCACCAGAACTGTGAGAGAACAAATTTCTGTGGTTTTAAGCCACTTGGTTTGTGGTTGTTTGGTACAGCAGCCTGGGCCACTAACACACCATGCGGTATATTCAGGTGCATTTTCTTGCTGTGAAGTAGAGCAAAACCTACTTGCTGGAGCAAACAGCAGTGGAAAAGTTCGTAAGGACTCTCAGGTCCTCCCAGGCTGGTCTGTACTTTACACTAGCCCTGGTTACCATGTCCAAGTGGCCTCTAGCTGCCTCCCTTGGGAAGCCACTCTCTGCAAGGACGGAGCAATCCTGCAGACTGCGGGTGGGGGAGGGTCCTGGTCAGCCTTGACCATAAGCTCTCTCCTCCTGGCAACCACCCTGCCATGACTTGTGCTGTGCAGGCCTCGGAGGTGCTTCTTGTTAGAGCCCCCATCTCATTGACAGAGGCTAGATCATGGGACTGCCATCTGCGGGGAGGGTGTGAGGACAACCTAATAGGGCCCCAGTCCTCCTGGGCTATTCAGGAATCCGGGTGAGTCACTCCTTTGCTCAGAAACAGCCTATGGCGCCTCAGTGCCTCCAGAATCATCAAGTCCAAGTTCCTCTGCCTGGAATTCAACACTGTTCAGGATCTGGCCCTAGGCAGCTGCCAGATTTCTGGACACTGGGCATCCGGGCTGAGGACGCAGCTCTTGCGGGACCTGGCTTTGTGGCTGAGATGACCGCCCTGCATGTCTGCATCTTTCCTGTCCCCCGTCACTCAGGGGCCAGGTGTGTGTGTCCCAGTTCTGTTCTGTGGGATCTGGAGGAGCTGAGCTGGCACACCCTTCCTGACACTCCTCCTCAGCTCCATTCTGCCTGCACCTCCACCTGCGTTGGTCCCACTCTGTCCTGGGGAGGGGCGGGGGGCCTGCCCCCTTCCTCCTGGCCCATGAGCTCCTCAAAAGCAGTGCCCGACCCCCACGGTAACGGCCCAGCACACAGTGAATGCTCCAGCAATATTTGTTGACATGAATTGAGTTGAACTGATTTAAAGGAGCTCCTCCCCAGATGGTGACTCCTCGGCTTAAAAGTTCATGCTCCTCCTGTGTCAGTAGCTTTTCTGCTCCCTGCTTGTTTTTGCTCTCTGATGTGGTCTAGTCCCAGCTCACCAACTCCTGCTTTGTAGTGGGCACTTTAGGCAGGCTGCTTGTACAGCTGGGCAGGTTGGGTACTGCACAATTCCAGGGGGTACCATTCACGTAGACCATGATGTGACTGTCACCCCCTGGAGTGTATGATGTGGTGTCCCCGTCCCCAGGTGCTTTCTGCCTCCAGATGGCCTGGCTCAGGAAAGTTTAGACACTGCTTTCCTTTCCTGGTGCTTCGTTTTGCAAAACATCTTGAGATATGGCCGGGGCTTCCTTCTGGGGCTGCAGGGTCCCCCTGCAGATGCAGCCAGCACCCCTATAGCACGGTGGTCAAGGAAGCACCTCATTCTCTGCTCTCCTTTATAACCACAGAACTAGATGAACCCTTAGAGGCTTGCTAGCTAGGTCACCCACCCGCTGGCCACTGCCTTCATAAGGGGGACACATAATGTATGGTCCTAACTGGGGTACCTTTGAGAGTGACAAGGAGCTTTGATGTATTTTTATGCAAGAACAACAGGTGCAAACTGTGACTGTCCCTGGAAAGCTGAGATTCCAACCCAGGACTGGCCTGACACCAAAACTTGTGTTATTTCTGCTGTTTATCTAGAGGGAACAGAGACCAGGAATGACTGGGCAGGCAGAAGGGAAAGGCAGGGCCACAACAGGGAGAGCTCTCTAGGGAGGGAACAGTCTCATATGAGGGGACTGCTGCTTTTGCCTCCTGTCTTCCCCTTAATCCCCACTCCCATCCCAGGCCTAACTTCCAGTGAGCTGGGCCAGCTGGGGTGGCCAGGGCCAGGAGAGCAGGTGCAAAGAGCCTTGGCTGGAGGTAAGGGGGCTGGGAGTGGGTCTTGGGACCACATAAGTGCAGCCAGCCACTGCCCTGACCTGGGCCTTGGGTCAACCCTTTTGCAAACTGGACATAGTCCCTGCCTTCCGTGGGACGATGTGGGTGAGGAGCTTTGTGCCCTGCAAGACACAGTGTCTATGTAGGTGCTCTCCTTGAATATCTACTGCAGGGACAAACAGATGAAGGGGCACTTCCACGCTCTCGATCAGCACGTTCGTCACATGGTTCCTGTGGGTACCCACACCTGAGCACATCTCTCTGAGAAGAGGGGTGAATAAAAAGGGACTATCCCATTCCTTCCTCGAAGCATTCTGGATGCAATGGGGTAATATGGGAGCTGGGGTACATCCAACAGCAAGAATGAAGGAGTTTGAGAAACCTGAAGTGGGAGGAAGAAGGAAGTGTGGAGGTGGCTGTGGGGTCAGCAGTGGGGCAGGGGAGTGAGGTGGAGGACACCTGCTGTGTGTGTCTCTGGGTGGAGTCTCCCGGGAGTGTGGCCAGGCAATGGCAGTGGTGGGCCTCAGGAAGAATTAGGTGGTCCAGGTTCCACCCCTGAGTTGCCCAGGCCTCCAAGCTCTATGTGCCCGTGACATGAAGCCAGAAAAAGCAGGAAGTGTCGCTCTCTGGAGGAGCCTGCCTTGTCTTGGGCTGGCACGTGAGCTTAGAGAGCTCTGGGGCCAGGAGGCTGCAGCAGCCTGGCCTTGTCCTGCGTTTGGCTGCAGCCTCTGCGAGGCTGGGGCTGCTTCCTTCAGCTCTGGTTCCGGGTCAGGCTCTGCAGAGGGGGCTGTCACAGGCTCCCAGAGGGACGTTCAAATGGACCAGGGCAGGAGAGAGGCAGGGGGAGGGCTGCGGTCAGCAATGTCCTGTTCAGTTTCTGATAATTTTAGCCACACAGGGAGGAAGCCAGTGGTTCTGTATCTGGGGCGGGCGATTGTCTGCAGCTTAAATGAGCCCCCAGGGAGGCTCTCGGCTGGGACAGGAAAGCCAGCAGAGGCAGGAGAGCTCAGGGGCTGACAATGGCCTGGCAGGCTGACTCCTCCATCAGGAAGGAGCAGCCCCAGATGGGAGCAGAGAGGGCAACTGATTCCCAGGAGGCCCTGGAGGTCACTTTCTGATCTGGAAGTGGCCAGGGATGGATCACAGGAATGAAAGTGCTGGAAACACGCCAGGGTTGGCTGCACGGGTCCAGCTGGAAACAATTGTTAGCCTATCACTTGGGGACTTTCCACAGGACAAAGCAAATGCTCCTGCTATAGAACATGGGGTCAGGGGGCCTTAGGTCATGGAGAGCGTTCGGTTCTCCCACTGTCCTGCCAGCCTTGCTGTGTGCCCTTGGATGGAACTGAGGTGCCAGCCCCTGGATGTCACTCTTCTGGGGGTGTGGGGTATCCCCTCCAGAGCTGAGGACTTGGCAGGAAGGGAGGGCTTATAGCAGGTTATTCAGCAGGCACCTGTTCACAGGGGCACTGCCCCTGGGCATTGGTTCGTTTAAATGTAAGCATTCTGGCCTAGTAGGCCTTGGCTGCCCTCGGTAATCCCACCCCATAATTTATATCTCAGTTCAATTCAGGGTACAATTAGGCCCTGTGTCACCCAGCAGATGGGATGCAAGGCCCATGTGGCTATCCGGATACTGGGCCAGAGGCCACGGAAAGCCTTTGGGAGCCGATGAGAGGACCTGTGGAGGCTTTCTCCCCTCTGGCTCTCATGAGTCCTCTGTGAAGAGCAGGTGAGGGTCAATGGCCAGGTGAGAAACAGACAGAGCTCGGGGGTTTGAACCGAGATGCAAATCGGGGGCTGGATTGCTGAGGGCAGCTGGTAAGTGGCCAGTAAGTGGCAGAGCAGGAATTGGGATCCAGATCTGCCTGCCTTGAAGTCCATGCTCTTTCCCGGGAGAAATATTACGATACCTGCTTAGAGGATGACCTTGTCACTGAGGACTCCCCACTGTTTCCAAAGCCCACAGTCTGGACAGTCATGTTTGCTAGGACAAAGCTTAGAGGTTTTCCGTGGATTCCATTTCATAGTAAGGCAGGATGATGCCATGGATAACGCACAGTCCTCAAAGTCCAAAACGCCCAGCTCTATCACTGCTTGTTGGATGGCCTTGGACCTGTCACTTATCCTTTCTGAGGTTTGGTCTCCTCATTTGTTAAAAATAAGTAATATCTACCTCCCATAATTGCCTTGAGAATCATATGTTTATAAAATAATTGGGAGTCTCTTGCACATGGTAAATGTTCCAAAAATTTAGCTCTTATTCTAATAATATCTCTTTTTCCCTTCTATTATTGGGGATAAGAATAGTTTGACTGATGTGTATGCGTGTGTATATGTGTGTATATATATATGTCCCCACACATTTAAGCCGTATCAGCATCTTGTGGGTGACTCAACCCATCTGTCTGCTGAGAGAGAACAAGCCCCTGACCCATTTCATGTGGTTGCTTTGAAGGATGATCATAAATGTGCTCATAAAAACCTCTGCTAAATGTCAAATCTTCATTCAAGGAGCGTAGGATTCCTTCAAGATTGCATATCCAGCTGGGGACAGAAAAAATAAGAGATCTGAAAGGGGGGTTGGAAACCAAGAAAAGAAAGAACCGATAAATATGAGACTCTAACCACATCCCTCTCGCCTGACTTCTGATCCTTATCAAAGTCCACACCCGGAAGTTAGCATTAACGGGGCTGGGGGCTCCTCTGATCCTCCCCAGGACCCTGAGTCATTGGAGCAGAAAACCGAGAGCCTCATTTCTAGCCCCTGGCACTCCTGGGGAACATGGAGAGGGGGGTTTTCAGAGGGGAGCCTTCTGGAAGGCCCGGGGAGGGGTGGATTGGCGGTTTGGTAGGGAACTCACCCCCAGTCGGATAGCACTCAGGCTGTGTGCCTTTTCCTAGGACGGAGGCCTCTGGGGGTGGCTTTGCACACCCTGTCCCCTGCCCCCTGCCCAGCCCTGGCTCAACCCCAGAGGTTTCTGAAATTGGCTCCCGTGGCCTGGGAAGCAGAGCCCAGGCCATTTTGTATTCTGATGTTTTTTCCACCTCATATTATTTTGCATTCCCATTTCCCTGTGTGACTATATAATAATAGTCAACCTGTTGGAGTGTTTATTCCGGAGCCAGAGCAGGTCCAGGCACTTTACATGAACTAACTGATTTGCACCTAACAATTATTCTGCAGGCGCCTTATCATCCCCGTTTTCTAGCTAAGGAAACTGAGCTGGGGAGATAAATATCTTGTGGAAGAAAGTGGCTAGACTCAGCTAGAAAGCAGCAGGCCTGGGGTCCAAACCCGCACTGAAGCTCCAGGGCTGGTGACTTTGCACGAAGCTGCCTTCCAGGGTGCTCGCCACATGTCACCTGCTGTTCTGAGGAACTAACAGAGTCAGTCCTAACAACTGTGTGCATAGGTGCTATCATTGTCATCTGCCTTGTCCCCATGGGGAAACTGAGGCATAGAGGGTTTACTATTTGCCCATAGTCACACCACTGATAGGTGTCAGCGAGAACCTGCATGCTTACCCATGTTGCTGTGCTCCCTGTAGGGGCTGCCTTTTCCTTGTCACCCTATCTCTTGTTACGAGGATGCTATTGCAGCAGCGTCATGGTTGGCTCTACCACCCTCTGCTCTGGGCTGCCCACACTGCCGACGGGAGATCGTCACATCCTACCTTCATGTGACTTTATAGGATGGGCCCCAGAGATTTTCGGGGTGGGTGCAATCTCTTCCTTCTCCCTTCTGCCAGGTCCTGGGTGCAGAAGGTACCACTAGGTGTCACGACACTGTGAAGACAAATGCCTGACCTATTATTAAAGAACAGCCTGTCCCTGCCCAGCTTCTTGAGTTCCCTGGAGAGGAGGAGACCTTCAGGAAGGCCAAGTCCCCTTCTAGCCTACTGGGATGGCCAAGGCAATGGCGGGAGGATTGTCGCGCTTCCTGCCACCACACTATACAATAAGACCATAGACCTTGAGGGATCCATGACAACCCCTGCAGCCCCCTAAATGGGCACCCAGCTGGATCTAGGACTCAGATGATGATCCTGATCTTGCCTGGGGACACCATGGACTGGGCAGGTTGAGCTGAGACATTTTTGAAGTCACACTGCTGCCTTAATCCCATTGGTGTGAAGCCCCAGAACTCATGCTTATCCCCGGTAAAGCTTCTGAGGTCAAGGTGGGATGGGAGGCAGCCTGTGTCCTGCCCTGATTCTGCTAGCACACCTCTGGATCTTGTCTCCTTTGCTACAATATGAGAAAACTGTTAAAAGAGATCTAGATTTGACAGTGTTCTCCACTATTTCCCAAAGTGTGTTCCATAGAACAAGGCATTGCCTGAACCAGGGGTTCCATAGTAAAATATGTTTGAGAAACACTGCATACCTGGGTCCAGTAATAGAGATTCACAATGCATGTCAGTGTATGCTCTGAGAAGACCCACTCTAAAGGCACCTATTTAGCCTGACTTGATAGAGTATCTTCCATGTTTACTTAACCATGGAACACTTTTTTCAAAAGTAACGTCTATCAAGACTTCTGTAGAGAATATATACAGAAATGTTGGTCCCTTCTGTTCCATGTCCTCCTTACCTGGAGCCAGGCCTAGAACCAAGCCACTGTGTCCCTCTGGGGGCACCTCCCCTTCCTGCCAGCCTCCTACATCCCATACTGTGGTCCCTCCAAATTGAAAGCAGTTCCCTCCTTCTGGTATCTCTGCCAGACCCCATGCTATGCTTTTGTGAACAGAGAGGTGAAGGAGACAGCCCTGCCCTCCAGTAACATGAGGCCTGAGGCACCCACAGCCTGGCATAAGATCCAGAGGGAGTGTGAGGAGGAAGACTTGGACATTTTCATCCAGACATCAGGGAAGTCTTCCTGGAGGAGGTGGCCTGGGAGTTGGGCTTTGATGACCTTGTGGAATTGGCTGAGGGCAGGGCTGGACATGGGTATTTTGGTCTGGCAGTCTGAGAGCAGTGTAGGGGAAGGGTGAAGAGGGCCCAATGTCTCCTCTGTGATCTTGAGCACCCCAACTTCAACCTGAACCTACAAAATCCACTCAGAAAAGCAAAAGCCTTCCAGTTCAATGCTCAGCCTCCTAGGAAGACAAGAGAACAGCCATCTTCTGTGATTTGATCCACCCCAGGTAACTCACTGACGTGTTCCTTGCAACCACATGCTGTTTTATTCTTAAAGAGAGTCTTGTTGAATATAATTTTCTCTGTCTCCTTACATTCTAGTAATATCTTAATGCTTCTTAAAAAATGGAACCCAGCCCACTCCTGAATTTAGCTCTGACATGGGAAGAAGATAAAGGATCAACGTTTCAGGTGCACAGGACTTTTGTTCATGCATTCCTTTATTTTTTCAATCAACAAACATTTACTGAGCACCTACTCTGCTGTTCATTCATTCTTTTATCAATCAACAAACATTTACTGAGTGCCTACTCTGTTCCAGGTGCTCTGCTAGGTGCTAGGGACCCAGAGTAGCATCAAACATGTCCTTTCCCTCAGAGAAGCCCACACTTATGGGTCTCAGAAAGTTATTATTCTTGCAATAGATCAGCGAAGCTTCCAGGTGTCATGAAGGAAATACCTGTGAGAAACTGGTGTGTAATGGTGTGAAATAATGTGTTTGTGAGGTATTGTGGCTGCAAAGCGACAGAGCACCCTGGGAGCTCCTGGCAGAGGTCTCTAGAGCAGCCCAGGCCCAGGGATGTCTCTCTGGGAGAAGATGAAAATACAAGATGAAGAGTGAAAAGGCAGTCCAGCAGGGGAGCATCCTGTGCAAAGGCACCAGGGCAGAAACAGCCACATCTGCAATTATCCGGGGCTGGAATGTGGAGAACTAGGAGTGAGGTCAGAAGCTAAACAGGGCCCAGGTCATGAAGTGCCCCTTCAGTAGACCCCGTAGTCTGACTTTTATCTCAAGGGCTTTTAGCAGAGAGGGCACTTGATAAAATGTGTGTAGGAGCCGGCAAGGCAGTAGTTGCTAGGACATGCAGATGTTCCTACCTGGAGCTCGAGACCATCGTGCTCCCGAGGGGCAGGCCAGACCTGGGTTCTGGGGAGACCTCTGAGGTGGGCCAGGAACCAGCTGTGCCGTGGAAATCTTGGGAGTCCCTAATCCCTGACAGGCACTGCGCTCTCCCCAGCGATATGGCAGCAACAAGGACAAGGAGGACACGATTCTGTGACACAGTGCTAAGAACAGGCGAAAAGCTGTCAGGACATCGCCAAGAGGCTCCAGGACAGTCACCTCACGGTGTCTGAGCAATTAATTATTTCTTATCTCGCTGGGTAAGGGGCTCATGTGGAAATCACTCCCATCCTTCTGTTCAGATTTTATGTTGCTGTTTATTCTGAACAGGAAAAGAGCAGAAAATAGAACTTTCAGGATGGTTGCCAGTTGGAGGGCCTTTTCCTTTTATTTCTGACTGGTGGGAACAGGGAGGGTGCAGTCACATGGCCCTTTCTCTTGGGTGTCGGGTGGAAGCAGACACCCCAGGGGTGCGCTCTGGTGAGGCACAACCTGGACAGTGGCCACCTGCACCCACCTGGGGGAATCTGAGAGCTCAAAGAAGCCAGAGCCCCAGAACCTGCCCACCCTTGGCGTCAACCCTGGGCAGCCCCTGCTTTAGGGGAAGGAAGCCTCCCTCTGCCTCATCTCTCCAGAACAAGGGCACTAGCCCTGTAAGGATGACATGGCCAGCCCTTTGTGGAGAGAGGGGAGAGTGAGCCCCTGGGGATGGGGTCTGAAGCCGGTCAGGCCTCCAGGGTCCTGCAGGGGCTGGAGCAAGAGAAGGGCAAAGGGCACAGCACACTTGGCTGCTTGCCTGGTGTCTTGGAGAGAACCCTGGGAGCAGGGGACCCAGGCTCCAGCCCAAGCTCAGCCAGCTTGTGTGAGGCTGAGCCAATTACTTTGTGTTCATGGCTTCACTTTCTTCATCTGTAGCACAGGTCTTCCTCCTTCAACAAATGCCCCAGGAAAAAAGGATAATACAGTTCCTCCAACTCCCATGCACCCAAAGAAAATACATGACAATATTCTCAAAGAGCGCCTGGGCTGGGCGCCTCGGTGAGATGCTGGGGGGCTGGCGTACTTGTTGGGGTGGGAGTCACTGTGTCACTGTCTCGCTGCAATTCACATTGCAGAAACTGCAGGGAAAAGGCCACCTATGGGCCTTGATGGCCTCAGAATTTCAGAGGAGGATCCCTGGAGCCTTGGGAGCTGGGAGTCGACTAGGCCCCGCAGGAAGGACTCAGGGCGCCTGGGTCAGGGTGGGGATCTCTCTGCCACAGGGCTGGGAGTCCTGGGGTGCTCCATCCATCTGCACTCCCATTCCTCTGTCTGTAAGATGGATTATAATGCTGGCCTCGTGTGACTGGGCGGGGGAACAAATGAGAAGATAGAGGTGTCACGTTTACATTGTCTGTTGCTCTCTCCCTGGTGCCTAGTTGGCCTCCAACAAATGTTTGTTGAGTGAATAATGCAAGTGAAGTACATAGCTCTGTGGCAGCCACAGAAGCAAAAGGAAGCGGCAGCCGCCACCCTGAGTGCCCATGCCCCTGCACCTGGCTCCCACGTCCACCACCCTCTGGGCAGCCACTGGCTCTGATGTTTTGCACACTCTGGGGGATCCGTGCCTCACCCAGCCCAGCTTCCAATTTAGCTTCATCAAAGACGGCTGTGTGTGCCCAAGTTACCACGCCCTGTTCTCTGCAGCTGCCAGAAGCTTCCATTGTTCGTCCCTCCAGACGCCGAGGCATGCTGTGAAAGCTGAGTCTCCCCAAAGGAAGCGGGGTCTCTGGACCTCAGCTGGGGTCACCCCCTCTACCCTGGCCTACCTGGTATTGTCCTCCTGCCCCGGGGTGGGGCCGTGTCAATCCTGCCGGTTCCCTGCAGCGACAGCCCGGCCCAGCCGTGTCCTCCCCAAGCTGTCCTGCAGGATGTGGGTTGCAGTTGCCCTCCTGGCTTGGGACAGGAGTTCTCCTCAAGCATCTGTTTCTCCCACCCTACTTCCACACCCACCGCTGCCCTAAAGCCCAACTGCTGATCTAGTTATGCGCCGGGCCGTCCTTGGCCTCTGACCGGCCACTCTGCAATGTGAGTAGAATGGTCCGATTCCTGCCACCTGCTTCAAACTGACTGCCTGTAGCCGGCGCGGTGGCTCACGCCTGTAATCTTAGCACTCTGGGAGGCTGAGGCGGGCGTATCGCTCAAGGTCAGGAGTTCGAAACCAGCCTGAGCAAGAGTGAGACCCCGTCTCTACTATAAATAGAAAGAAAGAAATTAATTGGCCAACTAAAGATATATATAGAAAAAATGAGCCAG
>CAUYRT010048035.1:0-29513 GCA_963574885.1 Lepilemur ruficaudatus
GAGTCTTACTTTAGCCTTGGCTCAACCCAAGAACACTAGAATTTTTCTTGTAAAAAACGGCTTTAGGCTGGGCGTGGTGGCTCACGCCTGTAATCCTAGCACTCTGGGAGGCCGAGGCGGGGGGATTGCTCAAGGTCAGGAGTTCGAAACCAGCCTGAGCAAGAGTAAGACCTCGCCTCTACTAAAAATAGAAAGAAATTAATTGGCCAACTAAAAATATATAGAAAAAATTAGCCGGGCATGGTGGCGCATGCCTGTAGTCCCAGCTACTTGGGAGGCTGAGGCAGAAGGATCGCTTGAGCGCAGGAGTTTGAGGTTGCTGTGAGCTAGGCTGACGCCACGGCACTCTAGCCCGGGCAAAAAAAAAAAAGGAAAAAAAAATGAGACAAATTTTATTAACATTTTGCCTTTAATTCAATTCATTTTCATAAGCTCTTTGGCACAAGGAGTATATTCAATGCCCCTTTAAAAGCCATGGATATGAATAAGTGAAGTAAAACACATATATGAAAAAAGGATTCCAATGTTATTATTCCAGGTCATTACTTTTCAATTTTTATGTCTTTTAACCATTCACCCCTAGGAGTCAAGACTTTGACTAAAGACAATTAGTCATTGTAACAGCAGAATTTGAAAGTGGATTTTCTTCATTAACATAAAAGATAAAGCCTGCCATTAAGAATCTTGTCTTTCTTATAAATAAGCCAATATTGTCCTAAGCCGTGATAAGATTTGCTCACTTGATGCTTTGTTTCTAGTTTGTATGACTAATACGAAAGACAAGATTACTAAATAGTGTACAGTCAATTACTCCCTGCAAAGAACTTCTTCCATCTCATCTCTCAATGTCTTCAAATAAAACAATGCCATTCTGCACATAGGTTAACGGAGCTAAAACGTGCTTCAAGGCAAGGAACTCTGATGAACAAGTAAAGTTGTGAAGTGATGCACTTTTTATTTATTTATGCTTTTAATTAAGAGAAACTAATGGCATACTTTTCCATGTAAGATATACTAAGAATGAAATTTGGAGATTTGTAGTCTAAGTTATTACTCCTTCAGAAAATACTGATTTTTGCTCATATTTTGTTTGAGGACGTAGGTAATAATGGGGCCATGAATTCAAAACCACATTCTTATTTTTGTAATTTGAATTTTAATCTGCTCTCAAGAGACTGGTTGTTAAAGATGCACATGGCTCTTTCCTCTGATTTTTCAACATAAAGAATTGTAATCGGGCCAGGATAGTGGATTAACATAAAAATTAAAATGCAAAATCCCCTTTTTCTAATACAGCAAAATAAAGTAAAATCTCTCATTCTTAACCATCTCTTCCTGAAACAGTGCATAATTCCGCCATTTGTTCTCCTTAAAAGAAAGATTTGGGCTGGAGGGAGACAGCTTAAACTAGTTTCATTGGCTCGCTCAGCTCTCTAAGTAGGTAATTGCAGAAAGAAAAGACAATTCTTTGATCTCAGTGAGGTGCTAATTTGTAAGATTTTTGAGCTGTTTGGGCCTTAGGAAGCAGGGATCCCTACGTAAACAATGGCATTTATCTGGCAGCCTATTACTGACACATTACTATCTCGGTGCTTATTCATTTACACTGGTGTTTGAAGACAGGACTATGTGTCAATAAAGGAATTAGACCAGACACCTCTGTCCATCAGGTTTATCTCAGTTTGCTGACAGGAACAGTAGGTGACATTAAGCAACAGAAAACACTTCAAAGTTTCCTATCCTTGGTTTTGCAACGAAGACAAACAACATTTACTGCTTTAGCAGCAACAAACAATGAGCGAAAGACTGCAGAGGGAAGATGAAAGAGCTCACCAAATTATCAAACGCAAAGCCTGCCCCATACCCTATTTCTACTCATTGCCTGAATTTCATTAGAGAGATTTTTTTTTTTAAAGCTTCCAATGATAAGTAGTGTTCCTTTGGATCTCTTAAAAGAAAATCCCCTTGAAAAGGATGGTAGGAAATAAGTGAATGAAAAAAATTTACTTGATCATCCCAGCTACTCTTAATTAAAGATTTCTATATTCTAAAGATTTCTGTATTTCAACATCTTTTCAATAAACAATCAAGGTATGTCTGCTATACACTAGACCTATATAAAGATGATACTATTACTTTCACGGATAACACTTGAAAAAATATTTTCTAGCATCATCAAATAAAAATACATCCCCGATTTCTTCCTCTGTACATCTCGATTTGGAATTATTCGGCAGTGTTTGGGTATGTTTTATATACAATTTTGTTAAGTTTTTGAAGTAGAGGTTAATTAGCTTGTTCAGTAAATATTTATTGAATGCTTACTGTATTAGTCATTGTTCTAGCCCGAGATACTGCAGAGAACAAGATAGACTAGTCACTAGATCCTTGCTCTTAGGTGGGGAGCAAAGAAAAAACTGGTAATGTTGTGATGTTAAAAATTATGTAAAGTGAACAGAACAAAGTGGTGTGAGAAAGAGTGACTGGAAAGAGATGGAAATAATATCAGTGGAATTAATATTGTGCAGTGGGTGGCTGTGAAAATAAACTGTAATGATATGAAGTAATCATGAAGGAAAAGAACATTTAGACAGTGGGAGCAACAGATAGGACAAAATACTGACATACTGGGAAAACAGAAGGCTGACATGATGAGGGCAGAGTGAATGTGGGAAAGTTGCAGAGGAAAACAGGGCCAGATCATCTTGAGGAAGGGAGGATATTAAGAGATGAAGGCAGACAGGTAAAGGAGATCAGTTTGTGCAGGTGAATTCAAGTTCCAGTAAAAAGAATTTAGAATACACTCTGCTTGGAAGGCATTCTACTTTTCTTCAATTTGTATACATCATTTGACCTTGTTAATTTCTCCTTCCTCCTAGAAACCTTTTGCTAGTTGGCTGTCGGATACCATACTGTCCTGTTTTGCCTTCACCTTCACTGACTACTTCTGTCTCCTTTGCTGGCTCTTCCTCATCTCCCAGTTTATCTTGGAGAGTCTCTTAGCTCTGTCTTCAGACTTCCTCCTTTCTCTATTTACATTCACTTCCTTGATGATCTCCCCTAGTCTCATGGCTTCAGATAACATCTGTAACTGAATGACTACCAAAATTATATCTCTAGCCTCTACCTCTCATTTGAGCACTACATTTAAATATCCAACCACCTGCTTGGCATCTTCGCTTGGATGTCCCATATGTATCTCAAATACACCCCATCCCAAACCAAGTTCCTGATATTTTACCCCCAAATCTTTTTTTTCCCTCAGACTAAGCCAACCTTTCAGTTAATCAGACCAAAAACCTTGGAATTGTCCTTGATTCCTCTCTGCTCCACCTCACAGAACCTGAGCACGTTTTGAGCCCATCCAATTCTAACATCTCACCTAAAGCAGTGCAGTAGAGTTTTTTTTGTTGTTGTTCGTTAGTTTGTTTTTTGAGACAGAGTCTCAGTCTGTTGCCCGGGCTAGAGTTCCATGACATCAGCCTAGCTCACAGCAACCTCAAACTCCTGGGCTCAAGCAATCCTCCTGCCTCAGCCTCCCAAGTAGCTGGGACTACAGGCACACGCCACCATGCCCTAATGTTTTCTATTTTTAATAGAGACAGGGGTCTCATTTTTGCTAATTTTTTTCTACTTTTAGTAGAGACGGGGGTCTCTTGCTCAGGCTGGTCTCAAACTCTTAACCTCAAGCAATCCTCCTGCCTTGGCCTCCCAGAATGCTAGGCTTGTAGGTTTAAATCACCGCACCTGGCCTGCAGTAGCATTCTAACTGGTCTAACTAGGGTCACCTGGGCCCTTGTTCTCCAGCTAATCCTCACCACAGTACCCCATGTTCCTTTTAAACCCTAAGCCACAGCATGCCTCTTTCCTGTTCAACACCACACTGTCTATCAAGCCCTCCATAACCTGGCCTCTGTCCTCTAACTCCATCTCTGATTCTCACCCCCTCACTTACTCTTCTTTTTGCTGTTCCTCTGCACTTGCTCTTTCTTCTTCCTAGAATGCTATTTCCCCAAATCACACCTGGTTTGCTGCCTCACCTCCTTCAGGTCTTTACTCAAAAGCACCTTCAGCTGGGTGTGGTGGCTCACACCTGTAATCCTAGCACTCAGGGAAGCCAAAGTGGGAGGATTGCTTAAGGTCAGGAGTTCGAGACCAGCCTTAGAAAGAGCGAGACCCTGTCTTTATTAAAAAATAGAAAGAAATTAGCCAGGCAACATTTAAGAAAAAATGAGTTGAGCCCAGGAGTTTGAGGTTGCTATGAGCTAGGCTGACACCATGGCACTTTAGCCTGGGCAACAGAGTGAGATTCTGTCTCAAAAAAATAAATAAATAAATAAAAAGCATCTTCACAAGGAGGCCTTTCCAGACCACCCTATTTAAAGTTCCAACTCTTCCTCTTGCCAATCTCCTTGTCTAAATCTGTGCTTTATTTTTCTCCATAGCACTTATCACTATCTAACATACTATCTAATTTACTTTTTTGGAGGTTTATTACCTATGTCCCCTCATTAGAATGTAAGTTACATTTGAAGGGGATTTTTGTCTGTCTTATTCATGGCCGTCTCCCTAGCAATGAGGATAGTGCCTGGAACATAGTAAACATAACATAACAATAACAATATATGTCAAATTAAAAAGTAGGAAGGTATGGAAAACCTTAAAGCAGGGAATGAGAATATTTGACTGTGCTTTGAGATGTAGTAGTCATTCTGACTACTCTTGTAGAGAATGGATGGGAAGGGTGGGGTTGGAGTTGAAAATGGAAATAGAAACACCAATTAAGAAGCAAGAGCAGTAGTCCAGGTAAGAGATGATGGTGGCCTGGGCTAAAGTGATATTAGTGGAGATTATGGGAAGTATATGTTCAAGATTTGTTTAAGGGGCTGATTTGATAACATTTATAATTGTTTTATAGCCAGAATACTTCTGGATATTTTTTGTTGAACACAGCTATATGGCTTCTCAACTCTGATTGCTTTTCTCCTGATATGAGGGTATTCAAACAAATGCTGATGGATTGGTTGGTGTGGGAAGGGTTTAGGGAATGATCTGAGATGGTGCCTGGATTTTTGGTTTCAGTAACTGGGTGAGTGAAGGTGTCATTTACAGAGAGGAAGATCAAGGTAGGGGACAATTTTAGGAATTGTTTCATTTGAGGTACCTCTTAGACATCATGGATAAATGACAATGAAGCAATTGGTTGTATAAGTATGGCCTACAGTAGAGAGGTCAACTACACAGATAAAAATTTGTAAGTCATCATGTGTAAATGGTTTTTAAAACCATGGGGCTACAAGAATGGAAAAATAAGCACCACATGTACTCACCAGCAAATTGGTATTAACTGATCAACACCTAAGTGGACATACAGGAATAACATTTATTGGGTGTCGGGCAGATGGGAGGGGGGTGGAGGGGATGGGTATATGCATACATAATGAGTGCTATGCGCACCATCTGGGGGATGGACACGCTTGAAGCTCTGACTCTGGGGGTGGGGGAAGGCAATACACATAACCTAAACATTTGTACCCCCATAATATGCTGAAAAAAAAAAGAATATGTAGAGTTAAAAAAAAAAAAAGGAAATGAGGGCCCTGGAATGTACCAACATTTAGAAATTGAGCAAAGGAGTTAAGTCCAGCAAAAGAGGCTGAGAAGGAACATTCTGGAAGCATGACATTTATTGTGGGATAGACTTCTGAAATTATCTAGATCTTAGAACATGGGAGGGCAATCTATAGCCCATGGAGCAAGTTTGGTCCAATGCTGGTTTTTATATGACCCATGAGATAAAACTGGTTTTTACAAATGAACAAGTACAATTAATTTAACATTAAGGAACACTAACTTTGAACTCATATTAAGCAAAATGTTCCTCAAAACAGAGAATTCCATTCTTCTCATTAGTACACATACATTACAAAAAAATACTCAATTATTATATTTAAAATTTCATCAGTTAAAAAAATTATAGAGATTTATTATCTCTTTTTTTGTTGTTTTCTCTTGTTATCCTTCATTTTGCCTCTCTTCCCGCAAAGCTTAAAAATTTACTATTTGGTTCTTATAGGAAAAAGTTTGTCGATCTCTGCTTTACATGAATTTTTTCATATTGCTGAAAGACAAACTGAGGCCCACAGATTGTAGGTTATTTTTCAGAGTTATCCAGATGGAAAGCTAAGAAATCCAGGCCTGAATAGGTTGCATTCGTATTCCAATGTACCAGTCTATACCTCTGTTGTATATACAACAGGCTAGCAAATATTTATATCACAAAATAAGAAACATAATCATTTTGTGAAATATTTTTTCAATTAAAATACTAAATAAATGCAACAAAGTTCCAGTATCAGAATATACTCATGAAAAGGACTTAATTTAGTGTTAATTCAAAGAAAACCATTTGATGTGTTTAACTGAAATGTAGTTAAGAGAAAGCCATCTATCTGACTTTTAAGGTTTGTACGATAGTGTGAAGGAGTATGACAATTACCCAAATAATTCATGTAAAATATTGTGTGAAATCCTAGATGTTTGAGTGTATATTTTTTCTTGTTTGTCTCCCTAAACCAGAGAATTAAGAATAGATGTTAGGGCAAGGTAGGAAATCATTTTGGGCATGAGAATTAGTAGTTTGTACCATTTTTTATGTTGTTTTACATTCTCCAAATGTGTTCATTCCTTGTACACTGAAACCTCAGAAATTCCCCATAACCACCTTTCTTATACATTTACCATTGTGGTTTTTATTGTGGTAAAACACACATAACATAAAATTTACTACCTTAACCATTTTTAAGTGTACAGTTCAGTAACGATAAGTGCATTTGCCTTTTTGTACAACTAATCACTAGAAACTTTTTATCTTGCAAAACTGAAAACTCTATGCAATTAAACAACAACTCTTCATTTATCTCTCTAGCTCCAGGCCCTGGCAACCACCATTCTATTTTCTATTTCTATGAATTTGACTATTCTAGATACTTAATGTAAGTGGAATCAGATAGTATTTGTCTTTGTGACTGGCTTATTTCATGAGCACAGTGTCTTCAAAGTTTATCCATATTGCAGCATGTATCAGAATTTCCTTCCTTTCAAGACTGAATAATATTCCACTGCATATATATACCACGTATTGTTTGTTCATTCATCTATTGATGGACACTTGGGTTGCTTTCACATCTTGGCTATTGTGAATTGTGCCTCTATGGACATAGTTGTACAACCATTGCTTTTATATAGCTTGAGTTGCATGTCCTAAACTTTGACTGCTTTTCTCCACAGACTAAAATATTTTTCATAATAATTTGTGACTCATGAGAGAGATCTTTGAGGAGATGGAGAGAAGGAAACTCCCCATTAGGAGAGCTAAGCATGTCTAGGAAATCCTCCCAGCAAATATCTTTTCTTGTTACTTTGACGAAGATTGGAGTACCCAATTCTAGACCAATCATTCTGAGAATATAGTATCATTAAAGAAAGTGGGACCAAAGAAAAGGGCTAAGCATTAGGAAATATATGTATAGGGTAATTGGTCATATTTATACCCAGTTTCCCAAGAAGCTATTGCAGGAGAACACTTCTTATAAATAGTCCCCATTTAAAGTGGTTGGCTGAAGACAGGACACAGTCCTGAGTATGTGGCAGGGGACTCAAGAGTTAGACTAATATGCTTAGAGAAGAAAAAACTTTAAACCTTTTCAAGTGCAATAAACCTTATAAGAAAAACTTATAAAGTTCTGTAAGCTTAAATTTATGAACTAGTCCTAGGTGACGCAGCTTTGTGATAAGAAAGATGTGAATTTGAGTCTTGGCTTTGCTGCTTGCTAATGACATGACTCTTGACAAACTATTCAGCTACACTGAGCTTTCATTTCCTCACCTCTAAAATAGTAATAATATTAATAATACCGACCTTGTGGGCTTATTTTAAGCATTAAAATATCAGTCATGTAGTATACACTCAGCAAAAGAGCTACCATTTGCTGAGTATATACTACAATATTCATTACTGTTAATGATAGAGGCTGAAGATAAGGGTAAGGACACTTCTTTTACACATGGGAACACACAAATTATCAATATGAAAGAAAAACTTCAGTGTTTTAGTAAAAATTGAAGTCTTTATAACTTAACATACATATACATGGAAGCACAGATGCAACAAAAATGTATCCATTATAAATGTCCTTTCTTGTGAAGCTTTAGATGGTAAACGTAAATACTCCTGAAAAAATACACATATTCCTGGTTTATGAGTAATTCAGTATTTATAAAGCTGATTTTTTAGACATTAATGCCATTTGGAGAAATCATACTTTTCATTCTGTCTGTGCCTGGATTAATGTTACACATCAGAGTCTAAGAATCCCCTAAATAAATACCATATGCCTTTGAATGTTGACTTTCTGATTCTGTAGCCAATCCTTTTAATGAATTTCAATTCAGAGTCAGCAACCTATTTCCTTAAAGGCACATAGTCAAATGGTAGATAAAGAGGTTCCTCAAGGTATTTAGGTCCTCGTTAGGCACCCAGTCTGTTAATTCCTAATTTCTCCTGCTCGGGAATGCACATTACTCAAAGAGTGTTTTTAACAAAAAGGTAAACACAACTGTGGAATGAGATTTCCCTGGACTTACTGTCCATGTCTTCGCTCCTTACCATCAATGTTTCTAACCCTTTGGAAAAACAGAATGGGCAAGGATTACCCCTCCCACATTCATCAAGAATGGAAAATTTTCTTATGGGGAATATTGGGTCATCCACTTGAAGTCCCATTAATGATTTCTTCTGCATCATAAGGGGGAAGGGAGACAGCTGCTGAGACCATCAGTAAACTATAGTCCTTTATGGCGTTCTGATGCTATCTAAGACCCTGAAAAGCACATAATAGAACTTCATAAACATATATGTTTATACAACTTATGTCAACATATATGTGTCAAACCCTGGCATGCGTTCCTTCACTACGGAGAGATGCAATGATGACTAACCTGAAGTCCTATCCCAAGGTTTTACTATATTAGGAGAGAAAAGATACACACAATAATAGCTGGCATTTGTTGAGTACTTACTAAATTTATTTACATATTAACCCATTATCTTCACAGCAATCTTGTGAAGTTGATACTATTAGTCTTTCCCCCCTCCCCATACATAACATTGAGGCACCAAGGATTAGTTCTTACTCAGGGTCACATAAATAGCCAGGAATTAAACCTTAGGAATTTTGACCCTTGAAAATGTAGTGATTCTCTTGCACACATACAAAAGTATTGAGGCAAAGAGTGACGGGTATAGGAACAAGGAAAGATATATTGAAATGGAGGTTCAGAAAAGGTACCTGGAAGGCTAATATTCATATGGAGCTTTGAAAATTAGATGAGACTTGCATGTGAGAAGAGGAAGCTGGGGACCTGAGAAAGGCTGCTGAAAGCTCAGGGCCTGTGATGATATCGAAATTGCTCTGTTCTGCTGGAGCATAGCACACGTGAGAGATTTTTAGTCAGGAAGAGGCAAGTTGTACCAGCTCATAGAAGACTATAAAATGCAAGATTCAATAATTATTGCTTTATTTTATAGGTAAAGACCAGCCAATGAAAAATTCTCAACAGAAAAATGACATATTCTTGAGTGGCTCTTTAGGAAGACCAAGGTGTACATATTTGCAAATGGGATTGGTGGAGAGACAGAGTGAGGGCAGGGAAAATTTAGGATGCTATTGCTCTAATCCCAGAGAAAAGTAATAAAGGCTTAGTCTAGAACATTGTCATTGACACATTCTGTGTCAATGGAGACACAGAAAAAGATGGATGTCAGAAAATGCAGATACAGAATCAATAAGAAAAAGCAAAGGAGCAGAATTTAGAGGAAGGAGATAACAGTTCCTGAAGTGTTTTGAAATAAGCCTTGAAAGACGCACTTGGTTTTTATTAGGCAGAAAGGAGGGAGGCACACATTCTTTCTGGGAAATGAGCAAATATTTGGTTTCTGTCTTTCTCCAGCTATTCTGAGAATACCCAGCCTTCAGAGTCCCACTCTGGCATTGACTGGCATTTCTGCCATGTCAGTCTTGACTTTCTCCAAAAAAGATAATGGAACATCCAGTGTGTACGCATTACATAAGTGATGATTTTCAAATGAAGGGAACAGCTGTGAATTGTGGAAATTTACACATTCATGTCACCTACAATAGTGAAATGATTTCCAATGCCGAATCAATTTTTGATATTTTTCTTTGTTTTTTTATTAAGATCAGAAAAGTCTTTCAGAACGATTACTGATTCACAAACTTTAAGGGATTAAAAAATTTAAGCTTTTTCTCACAGATTAACATTGCTCTACTGGTAGAATTTAAAAGAAATCATGTAATTAGGGATAATACTTATCCTATACAGATTGTTGTTATATGAAAGTCTCTTTGTAAGCATACAACTGCTCATATTTGAGAAAACACTTATAAAGTAGCTACCTGGTTAGAGTCCAGAATATATGTGAATATAAAAACTACTTTATGTACTTTACATTTTTTAAAACATCTATTACTTGTGGTTAGTGATCTTTCATTGCCTTTAATTTGTGGACACTTTTTAACCACCACTTGTGGGTCTTCAGCAAGCAAACCCCTTCACAGAAACATTTATTTGCCATCACGAAGACTGTGAGGATAGAGAGACAATTCAATATTTATTCTGTGTTTAACATCATCCTTTGAGAGTTGCACAGGCTTTCAAAACGCACAACCAAAGAAGAAAATAATCCCTAAATCCAACAACTGCCCTCGTGCTCTGCAGAGAATGAAACAAACAGGGCTATTCCTAATACATAAAGCCCAAGAGGTACTTCACAGTATATTTGACAAAATAATGGCATTGAAAAAAAAATGTAACCCAAGGAAAACAAAGTAATGCTCCAAGGAAACATATGAAGACTATTGAGATGTCTTCTTATGAGACACAGAATGATTCACCTAATCTTTCTCTGTCCCAGCAGTGCAAAGTTATAGTCCCAACAAAGCCAGCTCTTTCCTGTCCTAAGTGCAGAACACAGGAGACATTCCCCCTCTCTGAATTCTAGTCTTTCCACATGTACATTGAAGAAAATGACACCCAATTGTCTCACATGTATCATAGCACGCTGCATAGGTCAGAGCCAAAATGAAACAATGTATGTAAAAGTGTTTTATAAACCATAACACATTACACATAGGTAAGATATTATCTTGAAATGGAGACAGTAATACTCTTCCTTGTCTTTCCTTTGTTTTTGTTTTGTTTTGTTTTGTTTTGTTTTTTTCCCCAGCCTCATGGACAACTTTTTTACTTTGTAGGGATGTTGTAAAGACAGTTGTGGTAGCAGATACCAAGGACTGAGGGCTTGGAAAGAAAATAGAAATGAAAGGCATTATTATCTCTTACTACTTTATAATTAATTATATTAACTTAAAAGAATTCAGAAAACACATCTGTTTAGGATCTGACTCTGTAGGGAAAAAAAAAAATTCCAAGAGCTAAAGTGCTAGATTGATTTTCTTTTGACTCAGAAAGAACACTAAAATCTGGAAAAATGATACTTTAGCAAGTGGAGGATCAACCGGAATTATGGCTAGGCTACATCTATAAAAAAAGGATGTTTAATTGTGTATTCCTGGAGTATCTTCATGCCTTGAAAGTCTAAAACATGTCTTTTTTTCTTTAACTGGAAGGCCAGGACTCAGATTTTCATTCCTGAACTCGTTAAAGGCATGCTGTTTCAAACTGTAGTGCTTTGTTGAATCTGAAGACTATTCAAATATTGAATGATGGATGCAAAGTTTGTTCCTATGACCTGCCCTTTAAAGCTCCCCATTCTGCTCACTCCCAACAGAAACAGGCTTGATGCCAAGTAAGAGACTACAAACAAAGCACCTTAAAATCAAGCAGGGGTAGGGGGTAATAATTACATTTTTCATATTTTTATTTGCTCATTCTTCAATTGAAGGAAAATAGCTGGATTATGTGCTATTAAATTGGGCATCTTGATTGATTTTCAAGTCAAGGAAAAATATGACATTTCAGTCAAAAATATTTGTTGTTTCTCCCTTTAAGCTCTGAATTGAATCACCTTAAAACACATTGGCATAGTTTGGGGGTTTCAAGGCTCTTGGGATTCCTAAGGAAAATATTAATAAAATGGACTCAAAACAAAGACCGTGCACTCTTTCCATTTTATAACTGTGCCTAAAAGAAAGAAAGAAAGAAAAAAAAAGACCATGCACTGATTCTAACAAATAGGGTCCACATAAACCATTCTGTTGACACAGACTGTTTGACAATTACTGCAAGAAAAGGCACAGGGACTTAGTTGTATGCATTTTAGAATGATAAAAGAGTGTCACTAGAACATTTTGGTTGAAGAAATCACCCCTTAGTGTATCTTTCATTTTGAAAGACTTTTTTCTATCATAAAATATCAAGCAAATAAGCAAAATATTGGACATTTGATTGTGCTATCACCAAATTTGCCCAAGGGTAATAAATTAATAGTGGGATAACATTTTTAAATGTTGTCTCCCCCTAATTGAGGCAGCAGCTGGACTTTTGAAACTCACAAAAGAATTTAGATAACAAGATACTCAAATCCTAACTTTTGAATTCAAAAGCCTAGCCCTGGCCATAAGACAAAATGCTGGTGAGAAGAACACCAGAGGAGTAAGTGGAAGCTCTTATATTCTCTGCCCCCTGACCTCTCTATAGATAACAACAAGTTGAGTTGGGAAAGAAAAGAGTCAGAGAGGAAGCAAGTTCCCTTCAAAGGGTTCCAGGACTTAGCCTCTGTCCCACAGTTAAAGACCTTGGGGCGGGGACAACAAAAAGGTTTGGGAGACCTGAAAGCAGAAAAAAACCATGTCCTCTTTCTGTGGGGAGCCTGGAGATGACTGTGTGCTGCATCTTGGAAGTAGGGCTTGAGTCTCCTGCATCCAGGCTTGAGCTGGAAGTAGTAGAAAGGTCCCATTGCATCCATGGCAGCCAGGAGTTGGTGAGGGGTCTTACAGGCAGTCTCAGACTGGAAGGGAAATAACAGAAAATGGCGGTATCAATGAGAGTGGCATTAAATTCAACAAGAGAGCTGGTGGACTTGAACAGCCCTTTCTATTAGAGATGGGATAGGATAGGATACTCTCTGCTGTCCTCAAATTCCTTTGGTGGTATGGAAATCTTGTAGCTGTAGGTGCAGCCTGGTGGGTGAGGGTGGAAGTGCACTGAGATCAAGTTTCCATCATCTGGCGGTATGAAAGCTTGCAATGTTCACAAAGAGAAAAACAAAGAGGGTGTGTATATCTGTTCCTTTTCCAAATCTACATAGGGCAAACTGGATTTCTCACAATGAAGTGGGGGAGTATATAAGCCCTGAACCTTTCTGGAAATGCTCCCGTGCCCCCCTTTCCAGTTCTTAATTCTCCCTGGGTTTGGGTTTTCTGTACCTCGTTGCCCAGTCACCTTCTCTTTACTGTTACCCAGAAATCTGTCTAGCTTGAGCAATAGCATATTCAACGTAGACACTTTTCTCCTCATGATGGCTTCCTGATTAACTTCATTTGATTATATCTACTCAGATAAAACTCTTATTATAGTTTGGCGGTTTAATGCTTTTTCCTGGGTACCATATTACCTTCAGCAAATGGAGGAATCGGATATGTTGATGGAGACTGTCATCATACGACTGTTTTACGTAGTTTGTGTTACTGCCCTCTGAGTCTTGCCCCTTCTCTCTATGGATTGGCTGGCTCTGTGCCTAAGCATGAGTAGTGACCCTCAACAAACCAGCACATCTTTAAAGGGTATCTTGAGAACTTCCTTGTCTCCTCTTCCTACTTCCCCCACCTGTAACCCCAGTGCATGTTAATGCCACACTCCAGCTCAACACGCCTCTACTTCAGCCAGCTTCCTTCAGAAACTAAGTTTCCTTACATAATTTGTTTGTGACCAAACATCAAGCCACTTTTTGGATCAACACACAATATTCAGTTTTAAGTGCTCATTCCAGCTGTCTGGCTTAGAGGAAACTTTTTAGGAGAACTCTAAGTAAAAATAAAATCTTAGTCTTATAGGATAGCTGAAGTAGTGTTTCTCTGAGCTAACAAATTATACTAGTTAACCTAAAGTAAACTCCTCAGTTTTTCAGTGGTCAATTTAAACCACACCCTTTAAAAGAGGCCCGTGCTATATAGCTTGAGTAAACTTTGAGAGTGGTGTCTATAATTAGAACACTGTACTGAGATGGCTTGCTGGCACGTTGACATCTGTGCATGCTGAATACATTTCCATAAAATTGTTTCAGTTAATCCTCCTTTGGGGTCCAACGTGGGGGATCTGCAGTTCACTGTTCCTGTACCTCTTCCACTACTACTGAGCCTCTCTGAGCACAAGCACGTTGCTGAGGCCTTCTGGGCTACATGAGTGGTCTGCCCGTGTTCTTTTCTCCTGTGTGCGTGTGTGTGTAGGGGGCAGAGGAAATGGGAGAATCAAAATTTAAAAAAAAGAAAATCTAAGTGTAATTTTAAGCATTAATGCTGAGCTCCAGATATAACTCTTTTTCAGTGTGGTGTTTTCTGAAACCAAGGATTCTAGAACATTTAAAAATGCAAGTCAGGAAAAAAAAAATTATGTCCTCATTTCAAAAGTTCCCCACTTACTACTATTTCATTTTGCCCCTGTCCTTAAACACACCAGCCACTGCTTTAGCATAGGGATTGAAAATATTTGTCAGTAAATGTTTTAGACTTTGCAGGCTGTAAGATCTCAGCTACAACTACTCAACTCTGTCTCTGAAGCTTGACACTAGTCAGAGACAGTATGTTAGCAAATGGGCATAGCAGGGTATTGAAATTTGAATTTCATATTAATTTCCACATGCCATAAAAAGTTCTTTAGATTTTTTTTCCAACTATTTAAAAATGGAGAAGCCATTCTGAGCTTGCAAGGTATAGGAAAACAGCAGGAGGACTGGGTTTGGCTCCCAGGCCATAGTGTGTAGACTTCTGCTTTAGCATCACCTAGATATAGGGAGAATCATAGTCACTTTCTTCGCTCTGGATGAAAACAACAGTTTGTTGTATAACTTCAGCTTGACTACTCCCTCTGGCCACAGCCAAACATCATGTATGAGGAGGAGTTTTCATTCAGATGCTTCCATTTCTTAAGCCAGCAGCTTCTATGCTGCCGCAGGAAAAGTTCTGAGCTACTTACTGCCTATGCTTGCTCCTCTGAGTGTCCCAGACACCAGATCTGATTATTACCACCCGGCTCCAGTGTCATTCATGCAGGCCAATTTGCTTTGGCCATCTAAAAAAAGCTGCCTCCGCCTGTCTCTGTGGGTAAATTCAGTAGTGGAAATAGGCAGGACTTCGCTCTCCGGAGACAGGCCCAGGGGCACTTTGGGCATTGAGGCTCTTGCAGAGAGTGCCAAACCACAGCTGTGAAGGGTGTGTGAAGGGAGGAGTCTGCAACAGCCCAGGAAATAGCCCAGCTGGAGAGGGATGTTCAGAAGGAAGACAGTTTGTGAACAGGCCAGGCCCCAGAGGAGCGTGAGCAGCTGGCATGAGTAGCCTCTTTTAACTTGCCAACATCATGTGCGACTTCACGGCTCTGTGACTGCCCCGGAACTCCCTCTCCCTTCCTTGGCAATCCATTCAACCCTTCCAGCATTGCCCAGTTCTCATTAGAGGAGGGAGTGCTCCAGGTTCTAGATGATAACTTCCTCTTGTTGGTCCTGGAGAAGGAAGTGTTTATCCTCCGAAGACAAGGAAGAATAGCTTCATCCATTTGACTGCAATCTTCAGTATCCTTAAACATCACTTCATCCTAGACATCGTTCCCCGTTCTTCCCTGCTCTTTCTTACTCTTGCTTCTTTCTGTCTGTACCCACTGAATGTCACGTGCATCTATGTCAGTAGTCAGCTTTTGTATCACTCTGCTTTGTAACATAATTTTGGTTTTCATGGCTATCTCTTCTAGATTTTCAAAGACCATGGGACAAGAACAGTGATCTATGATCTTTTTATTACATAATGTTCGTCATATATTATTCTGCACATAGTGGATCCTCCATCAGTACATTTCATTGTCATTGCTTTGATGCACACATTTACCTTTTCTCTGATAATCCCTTATGTCAGCTTTCCCTTTGTACCATGCCACCGGTGCACTGTGTCACCAGATGTGAGGATGATCTGACTGCAATCATTATTGCCTCATTAATCTCTAGTGTTATTAATAATTTGATGGAACTGGCTATAGGGTTTGCCAACTTTTGCCTTTTTCCCTCACTTATTATCTCTGTACTAAATATTATACTTGAATATACACACATAGACATATATTCTATTTATATAAATTATCTACTTCCATTTTAGAACCATGAAAATATAATTATCCCTAATTATATTACAAAAAAATGATCACTGCTAACATTTTAGCACCAAATTCTTTATCCTGATTCACCCTTTATTTTTAATTCTTCTCTCAAAATCTTTACTAATGTACTATTTTTAAGGAAATTAGTAAATTCACATTCACATATCAAATAAGTTAGTCTAGAATTTCTACTGTTGGTATGGAAAATAATTTTAGATGAGACATGGATTGATTTTTATTATATTTGTTTTACTTATAGCAAAGAATACTGGGTTTTCATCTATATTTATAATACAATGTTTTCGTACCAAATATATTAGCTTAAGTAAAAGAAGTAAGTTGCCTTATCTGGACATAGCAAGAGGGTGATAAGGTGAATAATTCAGGGTTGGGACACACTTAGTTTATTACTGATTTGTACATTGTACATGACACCAGGCTAGGTACTGTAGGAGAATCAACAGTTAGTAAGACATATGGACACCAAGTAAAGCATCCGTGAAATTTGTCACTGAGATTCTGTAAAACAGTTGCACACCATGCTTTCTGTGATTATATTTGCATCTCTACTATGAAACAGTAAAATATAAGGTGGATGTTACAATAGTAATCAATGTAGTCTTTTGTAATTTGGACATGTCTTTGAGGCTAGTCTTGTTTTTCTAATTAACACAGCTCAAGCATGGCCCCTGGGTTACTCTGTCATAAAATTTGGAGGGTGTAATTTTGGCAGGGAATGGCAGTGGTCCAGATCCTATGGTTCTACAATGTTCAGGTTTGTGAAATGAGGGTAAGAGGGGTTAGAGAAACAAAGAGTACATCTGGCAATCCCATGGCTAAGGCCTATCAGCACTCACAAGGCACTTGGTCTTTCTGAGGAAGTGGAGAAAGGGTAGAAAAACTGAATTCATTCATTGGCTTTAAAATCTATTTCTTATAAAATGGTACGGCCAATATGGAACTGCAGTATGGCAGTTCTTCAAAAAGATAAAATAAAATAGAATTAATATAATCCAGCTATTCTACTTCTGGGCACGTACCCAAAAGAAATGAAAGCAGGGACTTGCACAGATATTTGTACATCTGAGTTCACGGCACCATTATTCACAGTAAGCACAAGATGGAAACAACCCAAGTGTCTGTCAACTGATGAATGGATGAACAAAATGGAATATTATTCAGCTTTAAAAAGGAAGGGATTATGACATGTTACAATGTGGATAAACTTGAATACATTATGCTGAGTGAAATAAACCAGTCACAAAAGGACAAATGCTATATGATGTCACTTACGTGAGGGACCCAGAGTAGTCAAATTTATAATAGAGACAGAAAGTAGAATAGTGGTTGCCAGGGATTGGGGGAAGGAGGAAGGGGGGGTTGACGTTTGATAGGCACAGAGTTTCTGTTTGGGGAGATGAAAAGTACTGGAGATGAACGGCGGTGATGTCTGCCCAACAACGTGAATGTACCTAATGGCACCGAACTGTACACTTAAAAATGGTCAAAATGATAAATTTTATGTTACATTTATTTCATCACAATTTTAAAAAGAAAATTCTATCTTTGCCTACCTTCTTCTTATTCTCGGAGTAGCTCTCTCCTGTTTTCATATGTGAACACAGGCACATTGTGCAGCAGCCCAGATGCAATGCATGTGCACAGTGAAGAGGTCTTGTTCCAGATTGCGTTTTTGTTTTTCTACATTGTAGTAGCCCCGTAGCAAGTCCTTTGCTTCCAGGCAGCCTTACTCGTGCTGGAATCCACTTCCTTGAAATGGAAACTTCCACCACAGCACGAGTGGCACATTTTGTATTTGCTCCCTGAAATGTTGTGAGCCACAGTTTAAAAAGCAAACAATGCTGGAGGCCAGTGAAATTATCCTTGGACAAAGGGTCTGCTCACCTCTACCATCAGTGTTTCCTATGGGCCCAGTTTCCTACTTCATGGAATGGGCTAAACATTGACTGATGCTCAGAATGGAAATGAATTTGTCCAAACTGGGCTCTAATGATCCAGGAGCATACAGGCAAAGCAATTCTGTTGGAAATTGATGATGCTCTCTACTCTAGGTAGACTATTTTCTATAATCTGCCTTGTAGTTTACCTAGTACTAAAGGGGATCAGTCCTCTTCTGTCAACATGATGGATAAAGACAAGTCAGCATGCCACCTAATGTGGGGTTAAGCACAGACTCTTAACCACAGTCTGTTTGTGTCCCAGTTTTGCTACTAGCTGTATGATCTTGGGCCAAGTTATATAACCTCAGTTTCCTTGTATGTAAAGTAGGATGACGATAAATAATGGCATCTATCCCATAACGTTGCTGTATGGATGAAATGAGTTAATATTTGTAAAGCACTTAAAGCAGAGCTTGATATATTGAATGCAGACTACATGAATATTCACTATTATTATTGTTATTAGCTTTAGCATGCGTGGATAACCTCTTCCAGGACTGCTTTAAAGGTAGGATGGCATCCTCAATACTGACCCAAGATAACATGATGGATAATGCACTTGTGGTGCAACCGTTTAAATATTGCGTGGCCTTGAAGAAAAGTGACTTAAACAGTTTAGTCTTAGTTTTATCACTATTAGGTTTAGCAAGATAGGAAACTGCCTTGTTCAATCTCTTAACATGTAACTATATGCATGGAAGTTGTAAAGGCTGTAATGTTTTTGTTGGAATTATTATAGCTTCTATCTCTGCTTCTTTTACCTGCCAGTCTGAATGGAGATAGAAAGGAAACTTTTATATTCAAAATAATGGTTATTTTAAATGATAGAAGTGGTACATGGTTAATGTAGAAAATATGGAAAATAAAGAAAAGTGTTTTTTAAATCTATCATTTTACCTCTTAGGAAAAGCCACTATTAACATGCTTGTTTTTAGTTACTATCAAGTATCTTAATGCTTAAGGTTTCTATGTAGCTTTTTTCCTCTTCTCTGGGGCAAGATCCCACGTGGGAAGTACGTGTATGGGAAAAGTTAAGCGAGCTTGATCTTTTAATGCTTAACTTTGTATAATAAAACTGAAGATTTTTCTAAAGTTTGGGCTTTATTGCTATAGAAAGAAAATCGTAATAATTTGGCTATGTTTACAATGTCATTTGAAAAGTACTTTCAAACATGCCTAATTTCCTAGAATAGTACAAAATTAAAAATATTTTTAATTTAATGTATTTTATTTCACTAATGCTATGCACATCTAGGTAAAAAAAAATAGTGAATTATAAGGTCCTACAGTGTTTACATGAATGATCTCAACAACTGTGAACAAAATAGGGGTTTTCTCAAAGTCAGGCTATTTCTCTATGGGAAAGCAATCAATCAAAATAAGCTTTTAGTTTTGGATAACTAATTGGTTTACATTAGAAATAAGTTATGATAGTGGTATGATTCAATTTCTCCATTGCTTATTTAAATTACCATTGAGGCAAGAAGGCCTTGGACCAAGCAGGAAGTCTTGGAAGATGTTAGGTGACTTGTTGTCTTTTTTCTGTCACATATTACTTTTTCTTGGAAAAACTGGCAACTCATGCTCTTTGCCATTCATTGTCCCTCAACCCCCAGCCATGCTTTCCTCCTTCCCTTTCCTAATTCTTGCTCCCTATTCTTTGAAAGTCACAGAAGTTTCATATTATGCCTCATGATTGTCCACAATAAACAGAAGTATAAAGCATTTTCATGAAAAGGTTATTAATTATTGGCATTATTGATCAAAATTAAAAACATTTCAGATAACTGGAAATTATGATTTGCTCCCTAGTGAGAGGTACTGTGATTGATCCTCCTTGCAGGTCAGCTTTGCTGGGGGTGGTAAATGAAATACTCCTGTTGCTTCTCTACTATCTTGAGAAGTAGAAGGCAGCATTCCTCCACAGAGCTGCAGCAGAACAGACGGTGGAGATTAGAAGCAACGAGGGAACATATTTAAGACCATAGATGAGCCTAACAGTAAATACTTTTACCCAAACATTCATCTTTTCTGAACAGCAACACACTGACGGATGCGAAATGGAGGTTCTTCTTAACCTGCGTGCTAAAGGTCTAATTGAGGCAGTGGTTGATTGACATACATCTCTGAGAATCTTACCAATAGCACATGAGAAACAAAGAAACCTGCTTTGCTTGTCCCGAGCCACCTCCTGGAAGCCCTTGCTCAGTTCAGTTGGAGCCCTTAGGTCAAACAAACACAAAATTAAGAAAACAACATTCAAAGAACTGGTGGGTGGCAGAGTAGTTGGAAGGTTTGGAAAGGGCTCAGTATTTGCTTTATTTCCTCTGAGCTCATTACTTGCTTTGAGTAGGTTAGCCAGAAAGGGAAGATAAACAGTATTTAGTTAATAAATCCCATAGGAATCCAGCAGAATGTCTTTGCTGATTTACCATTGTATGACTGGAATAAGCACAATATCCTCTTTGCCTGTACCTTTTTCCCAACCAACTTTGAAGTGGATGGATAATTTACAGTGTGAATGAATGGTGTGAGCTTGCTTTTCACATCTTTCTCAGGTTAAGGATGTGAAATGTGTGTGAGGCACGTTATGGGAAAATGGAACATTATTTGGGCCTCATCTCTTAATGCAATTTTAGACCAAATGGAAATGTTTCCTGACTCAATATTTGAAGCCTAAAACTAATTTTCTTATTCACAATTTGGGTAGTTAAAAAGCAGGATGGAAGGCGTCTTTTATGTGTTTTACTGCTGTGGTGACCCAAATTGACCCTCACGATTCATTCACCAGCATTGGTTCCTACCAAACAAATAAAATCCCTTTAAGAGCTGGTTAAATATGGTACTTGGATAAACTGATTCTCTTCACATGGCTGAGCAATGAGGCGTCCTTGGTTTATATACTATAGGACCAAATGTGAAAGTTCTGATTCAATTAATCTTAAGCAACATACGAGAAGATAGCGGTAGGAGAGGAAGGACAATGGAAAAAGAAAGGGAGAATAGAGAAGAAGGTTATTGGTGGGGTTTTCATTTAAAATTCATAAAATATTTTTAAAATAACTGTGCTATAAAAATAAACAGTAATCGATAGTGAGTAAAGTAGATTTTATGTTATCTTTCAAAAAAGGAATTACTCTACATGTTGCCTGTGAGACATTATAACATGCACATTGATGGTTTTTGCGGAGTCATCTGTTTCTCTGGTCCCAATGTGATTGGCCATGTACATTGTTGGTAAAACAGCATGCTAAGGGTTAGAGTCTGCACAGTAGAATTTCTCTCTATACAAAACTGCCTTGTCAGTATTAAGCTTGTTTCTTTGTGAAAGAGTTGAAAATAAGTAAAATAAATATGAAACTTAGTTTCTAAGTATTCTGTCCTCTAAATCACTGAGGACCAGTCATTTTAAAATTCATTATCCCCATAATAGGACAACATCATTAGTATTATAATTATAGTTAACGCTAAAGGAATCTTTATATGTCAGTAAAAATTTTTTGTATCTGTTTTTCCAATTAGATAGCTTGTATTAAAACTCTATAGCTATTAAAAAGTATTGAACTTTGCGATATTAGTAAAAGAATAGAAAAATTAAAAAAATAGATATTTCCTTATTCTTTTCCATTTCAGTGTACTTCCCAATTGTGTAAAATTAATAACAATGTAGCATTGTGGCAGATATTGTATTGAAGGAACAAGAATTCCACAATGAGTAGAGATGGCTGTGGATATTAATAACCAATCATTTTAATGCTTGCTTATTAGGAGTATAAAATAATTTTTTAAACAGAGGTATATTGGTATCAATAGAAAATATCATGATGACCATGTTTTTGCCTGATGGTATACTGTTTTCAACTCAGATCCCAAACAGATAGTAACAAAGAAGCAAAATTAATTTAACAACACAAGAACCCTTAGTTAGAGAGCAAAGCAACGGGACCCAGAAAAGTAAATGAAAGTCATTCTTGGAGCACCAGACAATTAACAGCAGACATTCCTTAAAAGCATTGTGGTCAAAGCTTTGGTACCTCAGAAAAACTTAGAGCTCTTGCAAATAGACTGTGAAAATATGCAAATAGTAGTAAGGGCCCTAATAAAATGAATTGAACAACACCACAGCCGGGGTGGAGGAAGAGTAGCATAGGACCCCCAGAGGAAAAGCAAGAAGGGAGCCCCAGAGAGGACAATGAAGAGGAAGGGAAAACTAGATTTGAACAAACACCTTCCTTTCAGTCACATCTGAGTAGTTTTTACACTTTCTTAGAAGAATTGAATTAGAAATTCATATCGAAACCCAAGGCATACCATATTTTGCTATCTATAGACATTAGGCTATTATATAGTAAATTATGTAAGCAGCAAACCCCAGTGATGCTTCTGTGGAATCTGTGCCAAGATTCTCAAGAATACCCACCCTCTCAAGTAGAAAATATGTGTGTATGTATCTGCCTTTTTTTCCTCAATCACATTAGTTAAAGAGCCACATGTCATTTTGCTATATGAAAATTGTGTTTTCAACTTTTGCTGTGGCTTTATGTTTAATTTTGTTGTGTCATGGAATTTTTGTGAACAGAAGAATGGATAATACATTACAAAGTCATCTTGAGGAGCAGTTGCTGGCACTTGACTGAATCTTTCATACCTGCTTTGTAGGGTGTGCTGCTGAAAATTATCCTCCAGCAAAATGAAGTGACCATATCACAAAACCTAATGGTACCCTTGAGTAGTCGAATATCTCAATGTTCAATTCCAAAATGCTAAATACTGCTCATAGTTTTTAAATGACAGTATGAGCTCACTCCTCAAAAAATCATTGCATTGTTTTTATACCTCAGATTTTATTACCTCTAGATGACAATTGACAATAGTCTTCAAACTTTACAATTTTTCATATTACTGAAGCTAAGAATTTATCCTCATGTGTATACTCAAGAATTAACTCTAAGTATGCTTATGATGTTAAAAATAATATAGAAAATTTGGAGTAAAAAGCCCAAAGTGTTCCCTATGATCAAATAAATCATGCTGTATTTGCTCAACAGAATTTGTACATTCTGTAAATGAAATTTTTGATAAAAATTACTTAGCTTGAAATATGTTCATGATATAGCTATCGTTGGGCTTATTAGTGACAGTTTATTTCCCATGCAATTTTTTGAACTATCTATAATAAAAATATATTACTGTGTAATTAAAAATAAAAGATTAAAAATTAAAAGGTAAAAATTCTAGTTTTGCAGAATGGGAAGACCATGGAATGGTATCTGCCTTAGAATGTTTCCTTAATGGAATCTTCTATTCTGCACGTAACATGTTAGACTAATAAATCCCACTTTTTTTTTCTTTTTATTGCAGCATATTATGGGGGTACAAATGTTAAGGTTACGTACATTGCCCTTGAATAAATCCCACTTTGATCAATGATTATCAATTACTAAGTAGCCATCTGCTCATGTACTAGATGCTCTGGGAAGATAACAAATTAATGTATATTCCATGCCTTCAAAGAGGTCACACCAATTGGCTGTGACTCAGAATTAGAGGTTGTTAGAAATACAGATCCCCAGGTGTACAGCCATTTTGGAAAACAGTATGGAAGCTTCACAAAAAAATTAAAAATAGAACTACCATATGACCCAGAAATCCCACTACTAGTAAAATTTTTAGAACAGGGAATGACACACAATGAGTGTTACATTATACAAATATTAATGTGTTTAAATCTTATGACAATGCTAAAAAGATGAATGTGATATTATCCTACAGGAAGCTGAGGCAAGGATGTAAAGTAAGTTTTTCAAAGAAAGTTTTCAAGTAAATGGAAGAGATGGAACTTGAATCCATGCAATTTGGCTGCAGAGTCCATGCTTGTAGGCACTATGTATTGGCTTTTCAAATTGTTACACGTTTACATTTTCAATTGAAAGTGAAGTTCCTAGAATCATCAGTGTAGGCTAGGATGTGCTGTGGTAGAGAATGACCTCAAAAATCTCAGCAACTAGCAACTTCAAAAATTTTTTTGTACTCCTGCTACTGAAACATTGCAGGGTGGCTGCAGCTGTGCTCCATGTTTTTTCTCCCTTGGGACCTGGGCTGACAGAGCCTTCTATCTGGAACATTGCCAGTCATCACAACAGAGAGTAAAGAGATATAAAATACCAAATTGTGTTTAGAGTCCTTCTGGGAAATAACTTATGCTATTTTCTCCCACATTTGATTGGCCAAAAAATGTCACATGACAAAGCCTGCCATGAATGGGACTGGGCAGTACAAGCCTCCCCCAAGGAAGGATATCAAGTATTTGTGAGTAATCTGTCATAGTCTCAACTACTTATTACAATTTTAATAATATATTTATTATTATTATTATTGTCTTCTTTGTTCAACTTTAAGCCCCATGGCTCCATTATTCAACACTTCATATTCAATGTCTCATACAGTATTTGGTAGCTAGTAGAAACAGCACATATATGTTAAATAGATAAAATAATGTGCATACTCATTGACAGCCTGGGAAGGGAATGTTAAAAGCACAAACTTTGGTATGAAACAATCACTCGTCTCCAATCTCAATTCTGCCCATAGTTACTGTGGAATCTGACAAATTAGACTTGATGAACCTCAGTTTTTTCGTCTTTAAAGTAGAGACAATACCATGTTTATCTCATAGAGCCATTACAATAATTAAATGAGATAATGTTTGTAACAGTGGCCATGGTAACTATTATTTGTTTACTATATATTATCCAATATAATATTCCATAAATTATAAGAGGCACTATTGTTTTATATACTGCAAAGAAAGAAGAGATCTGCTAATTAAATGATTACATAATACTTTTAAAGGGGACTCGGTTTCAGAGATTTTAAAAGGTCAAAAATGTGCATTTTTAGAATTGTTGACATTTATGTATTAGAAAGTCAGAAACTCATACAAATATTTTTTGTATGACGTTAGGGATTCATGAATGGCCAGATTATACTAGCAATAGGGATTTATCTCTATCTACAGTGTTAAAGCCATTGCTCCCACCTCTCTCCCTTCCTCCTTTCTGGAAAAATCCTATGTTTTGGTGCTTACACTGTAGCCAGAGAAGGAAATAAATTCTGCTTTCTAGTCCCAGGGAAGTAACAATACATTTAATTCAATCATGGTCTTGATCCCTTTACTAATGATCTGTTTAAAAACAATTATATGATCTAATTTTAGCAGTGGGACATGAGGGAAAGTCTCCTTCTACTTTCTGGGAATTTTTTTCTTCCTATTTAAAAGATGCTTGGAGAGAGTGGGTGAATACATAAAAAAATAAAAAATAAAAAAAAATAAATAAAAGACTCTCGTATAAGGAATGTATCTTCTTTCTTCACTGGTTAGAGATATGTACACTCATGGTGCTTGAAGCCATTCCATTTGTGTTGCAAAAAAGTAGTGAAAAGGGTTGGGACTTAAAGGTGAAAGTCTTTAAGAATTAGTCATTTGTTAAAAAAATGTATGAAACGTGACTTCATAGTGGTGAGGCAAAGTTTCATTGGGGAAAACCAGTATAATCCTTTGGATTTACTCTCATTTTTTCCTTTTTTTTCCCCCTTTCCTTTTTAGTTCTTATTTTTTTAAAATAAGAATCTGGCCATCTGAAAGAATTTTTTAGAGTATCTTCTTAAGTAGATGCTCAAGTTCTTTTCATCCATCAGACCATAGTTTAGAAATCTGAATGGCATTGAGTATGGTTGGTGAGTATGTTAAAAATTTTGCAGGCCTGAAATTTTACTCTTGCTATTGTTTGAGGAAATTTTTAGCTAGGATGAATGAAGATTCAAACACCTATAACAAAAATTTCTTATGGTACAGCCATTAAAACAATAAGTAAATTTTTGATAGACCATTATTACATGTCAGGCACTTGACATCGTTCGTTTTTCTTACGTTGTTAAAATTAAATATTTTATTCTGAATTAGTTTTAAACTTACAGAAAAGTTTCAACAAGAGTACAAAAACCTCACCAATTGTCCCTGTAAAATGCTAGCAAAGACTTCAATCCAGGAAGTATGCTTTTTACCCCGTGGTGTTGTCACTCTAGTCTCTTTCAACTTGAAACGGTTCCTCAGCCTTTCCTTCACTTTCATGATCTTGATGTTCTTGAAGATTATAGGCCAGTTGTGCACAGTGTTCTTCATTTAGGTTTGTGTAATATTTCCCCACGATTAGATTCAAATGCTGAGATATGCTCATCGGATCCTTTTGAGTGGCACATGGTATAATTGGTGGTGTTAACTGTCATCACTTGATTAAGACGCTGTTTGCCGGGTTCTCCACTGTGAAGTCACTTTTCTCCCTTTGCAGTTGATACATGCTTTGAGAAAGGATATTTAGAGACCATGTGAAATCCCACTCCACACTCCGTGTTCACCCATTAGTTACAGCATCATTGGTATCCCTTTTCTGAATTGTTATTCTAATGATTACAAAATGGTAATTTGCTACTGTCATCATTTCCTCCAAATTATAATTAGTTGGCTTCCTATGATAAGGAAGAGCTTTCTCATTCATTCTTTTATTAGTTTATTTATTTATGGATACCCATGTGGATAAATGGGATTGTATTTTATTAAATGTGCTATAATGTGCTACTACCATGGTTTATTTTGATGCTCAAAGCTAATCCCAGATTTGGTGAGTTGGAGCCCATTCAATCTAGCTTCTCTATTTTTTTTTTTTGACAAGTTCCCATCATTCTTTGACTGTTTCCTTACTTTATAATGACACAGAAAGTTTTAGGATCATCTTGTTCATTTTTTAAACTAGCCCTAGAGTCAACATTTTCTCTAAGGAGCCTTTTAGTGGAGAGTGGTATTGGAAACCAAGATCTGCTATTGTGTCTTCACTACTCTCAAGCACTTTCAGGGCACAGAGCTAGGAAATGTATGTATATGTGTATATATGTATACTTATATGGGTGTACATATATACATATATTTGCATCTATATTTATTTCTATATCCTACCTGCAAAATGCTGTTTTTATCAGAGTTTCTGCTAATACCCTCAATTCCAATTCAACACCACAGAGTTTATTCTAGCTTCCCCCTTTCACATTTGAACCTCCTTTCTCTGAAAGTGAGAAACCTGGCTCTCATTATCTCAAACCGCTAAGTGTGGCCAATTTTCTCACACCACCTAGCTGTCAAGGCCCCAAGTATCATTGAAGTCTGACAACCCTGGGCCACCTACTTCACTTGGGCTTTCCTAATAGCTTCTCGATGAAGGAGGAAAAAAAAGACAATATTTATTCTAAAAAGTGAAGAGGAAAAAAAAAGAAGAAAAAGAAAAGAGGAGGAAGAGAGAACTTTGCATGTATGTTATTACATTTAAGCCTTACGATAGACTTATGAGAAATGTGCAATGCTTATCTCCATTTCACTGAGGTTGAAGACTTGCTCAAGGTCACACAGGTAGTAACTGATGGGATTAAACCCAGAGCGTTGACCCCTAGCTGCAGACCCAAACATGATAGTCTACAGCATGTTATGTGTCTGCGCTCACCACTATATACACCCTGCATTTAATACATGCCTGCATTAGTCTATGTGCCTACTCCGTTTGAAATTGGTTAGCACCTAACTCGGGGAGAATTTACTCCAAGTGCTAGAACTAATGTCAATGGGGAATTACACTATTAAAGCTACATGTGGTGTTATAATTGCATCAGAATGCAGCTCAGTCACTGGCGCATCGTATGCGCCACACTGTCGCCATATTTGCAGATGTTCAGTCTTACTTTTATTAAGCATGACAATGCCCAGCAGGATCCATTTTGTCTGATTATCCTCAAATGGAGAAGAATATTAAAAGGCAGGATAATTAAAAATATATGCCCAAACAAAGGATGTGTCTACAATTCCTTTTCTAGTGCTTTGAAATAGTTCAAATTTCTCAGCTGGCTCTCGTGCACAGAGCACTAAAAGGATGTCTTAAATTTAGACATATGTCTTCATTCTGTTTAATGTGCCAGAACAAAAACATAGCTTGAGACCACCATGAATTGATGTCTAAGTGCTGGAATGCTAGAGAACACTCGTATTTCCACAAGGCTAAATGTCATCATAGAGTTTGTGATTGCACTTTCCCCTATGAGAACATAGCCTTCTATTTTTAAGATGTGCCTCTTAAAATTCTATGCCGGTATTCCTCCTTGAATCTACATAATGGTTTTCTTTTATTTGATGCAACTTCAGAGAATTCAAATCCTACTCCCATTAGCAGCACTGCCTTTATTTAGAGCAAGGGGGAAAAACTCCCATCCCTTTCATACAAGGTGGCAACCATGAAAATATTTTTTAAAAGGTTGAAACATGTTTGGTAAATTTATTAGAATATGCCCAAGTCTGAGTCTATTTAGAAAGCCTTTAAGGAAAGTAAACACATAGGTGTACATGAGGCAGATAAGAGGTTCCCAACATATGGCATACCAAATACTCTAGTGGACTGGTGGTTAGGATTTTGATGAAAATTGTGTGACAGCAGGAATCTTGGAAAGGGGGTTCCATCTCTCAGTCTTAGTGATTTTGGATTGTACCAACCATCTAGTCCCTGAATGCTAGACCATGAGATTCTCAAACCTTATAAAGGTTTCTTTTGAGGATGGAGTCAAACTGGAATGTCTTCAGAGTGAAAAAACTTGAAATCATGTGACATGAGGAAATGTTGAAGCAGTTAAATGAATGTACTTACTCTAAAACAGAAAAAAAAATAATTGGGTACATGATATTTATTATTTATTTATTTATTTATTTTTGAGACAGAGTCTCACTCTGTTGCCTGGGCTAGAGTGTCATGGCGTCAGCCTAGCTCACAGCAACCTCAAACTCCTGGGCTCAAGCAATCCTTCTGCCTCAGCCTCCCAAGTAGCTGGGACTACAGGCATGTGCCACCATGCCTGGCTAACTTTTTTTTTTCTATATATATTTTTAGTTGGAGAATTAATTTCTTTCTATTATTAGTAGAGACGGGGTCTCGCTTGTGCTCAGGCTGGTCTCGAACTTCTGACCTTGAGCAATCCTCCCAACTGGGCCTCCCAGAGTGCTAGGATTATAGGCGTGAGCCACCGCGCCCGGCCGGGTACATGATTTTTTTTTTTTTTTTTTTT
>CAUYRT010048038.1:0-45972 GCA_963574885.1 Lepilemur ruficaudatus
AGCCTGAGCAAGAGCAAGACCCCATCTCTACTAAAAATAGAAAGAAATTAATTGGCCAACTAAAAAAAAATATGTAAAAAAAAATTAGCCGGGCATGGTGGCGCATGCCTGTAGTCCCAGCTACTTGGGAGGCTGAGGCAGAAGGATTGCTTGAGCCCAGGAGTTTAAGGTTGCTGTGAGCTAGGTTGATGCCACGGCACTCTAGCCCGGGCAACACAGTGAGACTCTGTCTCAAAAGAAAAAAAAATTAATTGGCATTTGGTCCTCTCTATTAAATGTTTTTTCTATTTTAATAATTTATTTCCTCTTCTTTTTCCTTGTATTTACTCTAATGTTCTTTTTCTGATTTTTAAGTTTAATACTTAATGATTTTCAGTCTTTTTTTCAAAAGTGGGTATTTAAGACTACACATTTTCCTCTAAGCTGAATCTCATAATTTTGATATGTAGTCTTTAACTATTCAGAAATGTTTTGTATTTTTCATTGTGATTTCTTCTTTGACTCATGAACTATTTAAAAGTATGTTTTAAAATGTATTTTAGTTTTTGTTATTGAATTTTGACTAGTACACTGTAGTCAGAAATATGATCTACATGATATGGATTCTTTGATAACTATAGAGACTTGGTGTATGGTCTATTGTATGGTCATTTTTTGTAAATATTTCTTTTGTGCATGAAAATTCTGTGTATCCTCTTAATTGCTTAGTTTAGCATTCTGTCATATTAGTCAAATTTTGTTATGGAATCAATTTTTTCTTATTTTACACATTTAAAAATTTACTAATTTAGCTTTTTAATTGGTAATGTATTTACATGGCTCAACTATTTAAAATTATAAAATGTATGTCTGAAAACTCTTCTTCCCACTCTACCCTCATCTACCTAATTTCTAGCCCTTCTACCCCATAAGAAACCATCACTGATTTTTTTTTGTGTGTATCCTTCCAGTTATATGTGTATGCTTATGTGAGCAATTCTGGATATGTATGTAGTCTTGCCCAGTTTTCCAATAAAGAGTAGCATAGTGTATGCATAGTTATATAGCATATATTGAGCTTTTTCCATATCATTAGAGAGATTCCTCATTCTTTGTTTCCCTCAGCTATGTAATCCTCCATTATACTGATATATCATAATTTATTTATCTGTCCCCCACAGATGTACAGTTAGGTTCTTTCCAGTCAGTGTAAATTTTTATTCATATATCTTTTTCCATATGTTCAAGTATATCTGTGATGTAAATTATTAGTGTTGCTGATTCAGAGAATATGTGCACTTGTAATTTTGATAGCTATTGCCAAAACGTCCTCTGTTGGATGTTGTATCAAATTACACCCCACCAAAACTATTCTAGAATGTCTATTTCCCCATAGCCTTGCCAATTTAGAGGATTATCAAGTGTTTGGATTTTTGCCAATCTGATAGTAATCAAATAGTATATTCGTATAATTTTAATTAGCTTTTCTCTTATTATGAGTGAAGTTGAGCATTTTTTCTGTGGTTAAGAACCGTATTTCCTTTATGTGAACCATCTCTTCATATTGTTTGCCAATTTTAAAAATTAATAACCTATTTTTTTGTTAGATATATCTGTTATTGAAAAAAGTATCTTAAAATCTGACGGTGTGACAGTGAATTAGTCAAAGTTTATTGTTATTCTGTCATTTTTTGCTTTATATATTTTATATCTTCCTTGTGAAATATTTTTCATTATGATTTATTTTATTCTTATATAGTGATTGCTTTATCCCTAATGCCTTTTACTTTCATTATGTCTTAAGTTAATATATTATACAAGTTTCTTATTGTTTGTATTTGTCTGGCGTATCTTTTTTTCATTTTTTTACCTTCTTTAAATCTGTGTTCTTATGTTTTAGGTATCTTTCTTGTCAATAGGGTAAAGATAGATTTTTTGTCCAGTCTGATAATCTGTTTTAACTAGAAATTTATATTTATAATTACATTTATATTTATAATTTACATTTATAATTATTGACATATTTTGATTCATTTCTACTGTCTTTTAATGTTCTTTTTTTAATTAAAAAAATTTTTTTTTCTTTACTTCCTATGTACCTGAAGGGATTTTATTAATTTTTCTTTTTTAACAAGAGCTTATAGTGGCTCTCTTCAGTCTTTGATTTTTCAGTGTATTTGTTTTTTCTCTCCGTCAAATGCTGTCTTTGCTGGATGTATAATTCCAGTTGATAGGGGTTTTTTTGGTCATAATGCTTTGAAGGTATTATTTTAGTGTCTCCTAGATTCTTAAAGCAAGCTTGTCATCTCTTTTCTTAAAACCTCAATGATTATGACCACTGATAGGAATTTGGTGATATTAAGGAATGACTTGAATTTTTTTTTTAGGTGTGATAAAACTTCAAAAACGTCTTTACCTTTTAGAAATGTAGAGTGAAATATTTATGAGTGACATGATATATGTTGTGTATTTATTGCAGCATAAAAGGAAATAGAGAAAATGTGGGGATCTAAATAAAGTAAGATTGGCTGTTAGTTGATTAACAGTTATTAAAGGTGGGGTATATACAGGTTCTTTATTTCTATCCTATCAACTTTTATATTTATTTGAAATTTACTGTAATTAAAAAGTTAAAAAAATATAACCATCAAGCTTCCTATTGCTGTTAGGATAAATACTAAAATTTTTAAAGTGGTAAGTTAGTCAGAGTAGGCTAAATGCTGCAAAAGAAACTAGAAGAGCACAGTGGCCTACCGCGATAGAAATATGTTTCTCACTCATATAACAGGTCACTGTGAGCATGTAGTAGACAGAGCCATACTTCTTCCGTTGTGGGCTTTTCTATCCCCTTGGGCCTTAGAGTCCTCTGCTGAGATCGCCTGCATTTGCCAGCCATCAGTGAGAGAAGAGAAAGAGTAGAAAATTATGCAGTTCGGGGGATGATTATAGTCCAGATCTGAAAGTGACATAGCCACCATTCCATAGGCCAAATTCTGTGGCTACATCTAACTACAAGGGAGGCTGGGGAATGTGAGTAAGTACCGTGGAGGACAGGGAAATGGATTTGGTGAATAATGACTTGTTTCTGGCATTCATGTTTTGCATAATCCAGTCCTTGAATATGGGCTTCAGCTTTTTTTCTTGCATTATCGTTTGCCTTTGGGCATTAGGCCCCTATTAGTTCCTTAACTGTGCCAATGTCCCTTCTGTTTCGTAGCTTTTGTATGTACTTATCCTGGAATGCTTTACCTCTCTTCCCCATCTAGTTCTTGCCTCTTCATCTTTCAGATCTTAGTAGAACGTTTCCTCAGGGAGCCCTTCACTTATTCCCCAGACCAGGTCAGCTTCTCTGGTCATATGTGAGATAGTCCCCTGTATGTTTTCTTCATACCCTTTCCTCTGTAATACAACTCCACAGTCCCTCCTTATCTTCAGTTCTAAAATCTGGAAAGCTAAAACACCAAAAGGTTTTTTTCCTTTGTAAATTTTACTACAAAATTATTTGGTGGAAAAACCTTACCTAAATTGATGTAAATTTTTCAGTAGTCTTTATTTAACCCATTTTATAAGACTATTTATGTGACTTGCTACAAAATATTAATGAGTCTGATTATCCAGTGCTGACCCAGATTGGGCCAGTTATTTTCTGAATTTGGAAACATGTCGGCTCCACAGGTTTTAGATAATGGATTGTGGACCTGTAGTATTGGGTGATTATTTGTTTAATGTATATCTCTCCCACTACACTGTAAGATCCTTGAAATCAGAGATCATGACTATATTTGTTTATCATTTTTGCCCCTAATGCTTAAATCAGCACATAGTAAACGATTTATAAGTATTTGTAGACGGAATGAATAAACTAAATTTGTTTTAACTTGAACCATGGTGATCAAATGTAATAAAATAAAAATGTATTGTGTATAGTAGGATATTGATTGGCCTAAGGATTTTCTCATTGTTTTACTTATTTCAGGTGATTTGTGCGAAAAAGTCACTCTCTCTAGACATTGTCAGCTTGGTCCACATCACCAGAAATCTGACTCCCTGAAACCTCTTTCTATGTCCCAGCTGAAGCAGTGGAAACATTTTCCTGGAGATCATTTAAATCTTACAGATCCTTTTCTTGAAAGAATAAGAGAAAATGTGTCATTCTTTTTTCAGAATGTAACCAATCAAGCTACTGCCAAATAATGAAAGAGGATTACTTCATGACATTTCTTTGTTCCTGTTTAAAACATTATTGTAGTAATTAAGTGTAATTTTTGAAAAATAATAGAATTATTTAAATTATAATAATGTATTTTGTTGCATAATATGTCATAGTTTTGACATAATAGTCAAGTTGAGTTGTTTAATTTTTTGTATATATTCTTAAATGTTGAAAATGACACATTAAAGACATGCTTCTGTCATATAATTGTTTATTAATGATTATATGATTAATATGCTTTTATTAAGTATCTACTGAGACATTTTTATAAGTAATATGAAAAGATAAAATACTTAGTCTCTGCCTTTGAGAAATCTAAGCTGAGGACATAGAGGTGTGAGAAAATGGAAAAATGGAAGAAGGCAATAAGTTTAAACTATAGCCCAAGGGAGAAAGAGAATCAGAGTCTAGGATTGCATGTGCTAAAAATGTTGACTATAATAGTTGCTGCAGGCAATTTGAGTGAGAGTAGTCAGTAGCTTGGGGCAGGAAATGAAGGACTTTGGGGACACTTTAAGCACTAGTTCTTAGTCTGGGACCTCAGATTCATGAGGAATGACATGCAGTCTATAAAGCCATACCCACCAAACATTGTTTATACACCGAATAAAGATTTAACTACTATAATTCAAGGGGTTGTCTGGAGTAACATGAAAAGGGAGTTTTAATGCACAAAGCAAGCTTTAGAAGACTGAAGCCTGCAAAGAAAAAAGAGTTACTCATTTAATCTCCAATTGGGGCTTCTGTAATCAGCTTTTGCTTCCATTTAGGAAAATGTCTTTTACAGTGAACACAGGCATGCATACCTTGGATATACTATGGGTTTGGTTCCAGACCACTGCAATAAAACAAATATTGCAATAAAGTGAGTCACATAAATTTTTTGGTTTCTCAGTGCATATATAAGTTGTGTTTATATCATACTATAATCTGTTAAGTGTGCCATAGCATTATACCAAAACCAAATGCACATATCTTAATTTAAAAATACTGTATTGCTAAAAAATGCTAATGATCATCTGAGCCTTCAGTGAGTCCTAATCTTTTCTGTTGGTGAAGTGTCTTGCCTCAGTGTTGATGGCTGCTGACTGATCAGGATAGTGGTTGCTGAAGGCTGGGGTGGCGGTGGCAATTTCTGAAAATAAGATGACAATGATATTTGCCACACAAATGAAAGATTTCTCTGTAGCATGTGATGCTATTTGATAGCATTTTACCCACAGTAGAACTTCTTTTGAAATTGGAGTCAATCCTCTCAAAACCTGCTGCTGCTTTATTAACTAAGTTTATGGAATATTTTAAATCCTTTGTTGTTGTTTCAACAATGTTCACAGCATCTTCACCAGGAATAAATTCCATCTCAAGAAACTATTCTTTGCTCTTTCATAAGAAGCAACTCCTCATTCAAATTTGATCATGAGATTGCACCAATTTAGTCATATCTTCAGGCTCCACTTCTAGTTCTTTTGCTATTTCTACCACATCAAAGTCATCCATGAGGATTGGAGTCTTATTCTAAACTCTTGTTAATGTTGCTAGTATGACTTCCTTCCATGAATCATGAATATTTTTAATGGCCTCTAGAATAGTGAATCCTTTCTAGAAGGTTTTCCATTTACTTTGCCCAGATGCATCAGAGAAATCACTATGGAAGCTATAGCCTTATGAAATATATTTCTTTTTTTTTGGCAAAATTATTCAGCTTTTATTAATTATCAGTGTGCATCTTAGAAGAAACAAAACAAATGACTTACATGTTCCTAAGAAATATATTTCTTAAATAATAAGACTTGAAAGTTGAACTTACTCCTTGATCCATGGGCTGCAGAATGGTGGTTGTGTTAGCAGGCATGAAAACAACAGTCTCTTTGTACATCTTCACCAGAGCTCTTCGGTGACCAGGTGCATTGTCAATGAGCAGTAATATTTTGAAAAGAATCTTTGCTTCTGAGCAGTAGGTTACAACAGTGGACTTAAAATATTCAGTAAACTGGCCGGGCGCGGTGGCTCACGCCTGTAATCCTAGCACTCTGGGAGGCCGAGGCGGGTGGATTGCTCAAGATCAGGAGTTCGAAACTAGCCTGAGCAAGAGCAAGACCCCGTCTCTACTACAAATAGAAAAAATTAATTGGCCAACTAAAAATATATAGACAAAATTAGCCGGGCATGGTGGCGCATGCCTGTAGTCTCAGCCACTTGGGAGGTTGAGGCAGAAGGATTGCTTGAGCCCAGGAGTTTGAGGTTGCTGTGAGCTAGGCTGACGCCACGGCACTCACTCTAGCCCGGGCAACAGAGTGAGACTCTGTCTCAAAAAAAAAAAAAAAAAAATTCAGTAAACTGTGCTGTAAACAGATGTGCTGCCATGCAGGCTTTATTTATGGAGCACAGCAGAGTAGATTTAGCATAATTCCTAAGGGTTTAGGATTTTGGGAATGTTAAATGAATGTTGCCTTCAACCTAAAGTCAGCAGCTGCATTAGACCCTAACAAAAGAGTTAGCCTGGCCTTTGAAGCTTTGAAGCCTGGCATTTACTTCTCTCTAGCTGTGAAAGTCCTAGATGGTATCTTCTAATATCAGGCTGTTGTGTCTACATTGAAAACCTGTTGTTTAATGTAGCCACCTTCATCAACAATCTTACTTTTTCAACAGTCTTCTGGATAAGTTGCTGCAGCTTCTCAGTCAACACTTACTTGCTCTTTTACCTTGCACTTTTATATTATGAAATGGCTTCTTTCCTTAAAACTCATAAACTGACCTTTGTTAGCTTCCAACTTTTCTTCTCCAGGTTCCTCACCTATCTCAGTCTTCATAGAATCAAAGAGCCTTGCTCTGGGCCTTGCTCTGAGTCTTGTTAGGGCCTTGCTTTGGATTAGGCTTTGGCTTAAGGGAATGCTGTGGCTGGTTTGATCTATTCAGACCACTAAACCTCTCTATATTACCAATAAGGCTGTTTCACTTATCATTCGTGTGTTCACTGGAGTAGCACTTTTAATTTCCTTCAAGAACTTTTGCATTTGTAACTTGGCTAACTGATGCAAGAGGCCTAGTTTTTAGCCTGTCTTGGCTTTTGACATACCTTCTTCACTAAGCTTAATCATTTCTAGCTTTTAATTTAAAGTGAGTGATGTGTGGCTCTTCCTTTCAATTGAACACTTACAGGGTATTTTAGGGTTATTAATTGGACTAATTTCAATATTGTTGTGTCTCAGGGAATAAGGTGGCCTGAGGAGAGGGAGAGAGACGGGGTAACTGCTGGTTGGTGGAGGAGTCAGAACACATGTTTATTGATTAAGGTTGCCATCTTATATGGATGCAGTACTCTGTGTGCCAAAACAGTTACTATAGTAACATCAAAGATCACTGATAACAGATATAATAATGAAAAAGTTTGAAATATTGCAAGAATTACTAAGAATTACATGACACAGAAACATGAAGTGAGCACATGGCTATGGGAAAAAACGGGGCCAATCGGCTTGCCTGATGTAGGGTTGCCACAAACCTTCACTTTGCAAAAAACACAGTATCTGGGAATTGCAATAAAACAACGTATGGCTGTGTTGTCTTAAAGTGTTAAATAAAGACTCAATTAGGTATCATCAAATATGAGTTCTTTCAATTTGTAGTGTCATACCTGGGCAGTTATACATCTAGGATTCACGAACAGACAGTTTGGGACCAAATTTGTCAATGAGGAAGTAGTGAACTAATAAGTATAAATGTTGTTTATTGGCCCTATGCGTAGGTTCCGTGTATGAAGCTTTACATAAAATTGTTTTTTAAGAGACAGGGTCTTGCTGTGTTGCCCAGGCTAGACTCTAACTAAAGCTTCTTTCAATGTCTATCTTGCATCATCTATTCTCAGGCATAAAATTCTTAAAAAAAAATTGATAAGGAACAGGCAGTTTTATTGTCTGTCTTAACTGTAGTGCTGCCCAGATTGTCCTCTTCAGGACAAAGGTGCTTTTTTCCCTAGCTTCCAGGAGCATTGCCTGCTGACCGCTCAGCCAAATCTCTCCCGAACAATAGCCCTCAGCTGAAAGGAGCTGCCTCACCCAAGGCTAGGCTCCTCCCCAGGTTGACTGGCATGCAGACACTTGTGGATGCAAGGTCAAAGGCCCAGCACCCTTACCGCAACTAGAGACAGCTCTATAAAGGACCATTCCAGATCCATAGGTAAGGGTGCTGGGACTATTTCAATAACAGAGATGCCTATGGTTCTCCATAAAGTTGTTTGCTAAGTAGTGTGGAAAGTAAACTTCCCTCCATCTCTCTGCTTCACTCTGAAATCTTCCTGAAAGGCTACAATCTCATGTATACTGCATGTGAGTTATTTTGTAGTAGAAATTTTAGAAGAGGCTGAGTTTCATGAGAGAAGCCATGTGACATGGGACAAAGGCAGCTTGTGTGACACAGGAGCCCAGAGACTGAGAAGTGCAGCAGATGGTAAGCCATCTGGGAATTGAGGAAGATGTTGGACTTTGACCAGCCAGGAGTTTGTGGGGGCACAGACTTATTTAATTCAGATGTTAAGGGGCCCTCAGTTAATGTCTGGGTTGCATATATAAAGTACCTTTCTGTGGCAGAAGCTCAATTTATAAGAATTCCCTCATTTTCCCCTTTCTCTATGTTCTCAGTCCTTAGCTAGCTCTCCTATGTATCACTTAGCACATTGTCTGTAATTATTTACCTGGCGCTCTCTCCCATTAGGCTGAATTCTTTGAGGATAGGGATTTCATTTTATAGTATTCTCGGGACCTTGTATGGTCCCTGGCACAAAATAGCTACTTAGTAATTGAATGAATGAATGAGGTATTTTGCCTCTTTTGCTTTCTTAATCATCTCGATCATGTTCCTTGCTCATAGATCTCAGTTTGAAGGTATTTATTAGGCCAATTGCTGAGCATGGAGCTGTGCTCAACAGAGAAGAAAGCAGAGCTAGCAGTTTTTACTTGCTTTCTGGCAGGATACAGACTCTCTTCCCTTTTTGCTTCCATGATCTATCAATCTGCTGCATGAGCTGACAAAAACTGTCAGTGCAATGGGTAATAATTTAAGTCACATACATAATTCATTTGTAATTGCACAAATACACCTTTCACACAGCTTTATGTGATAACGTTCTTACTCTAAATGACAATGTAAATACATTTCTATCATGTTCTCATTAGGACTGAATTATCAATACTAACTGAATTAAAACATGAGCAGCTCCGATATGTAGAATTAAACTTCTGGACTGCTTATTGATCCACTTAACAGGGTGTATGATAAAGGAGCAAGTCAAAAAACCTAGCTGGCATTTCATTTGAGTGGTGCAATCCTGACCTACAGTCACATTGCCTGTGCAACTTAGTGTCCTAGTATAATGTTGGCAAGATTGAAATTCTGACTGTGACTTGCAGCAAACAATATGTATAATCAGTAGAGGGCACTGTTTTTCTGAGTTGTTCCCAAATTAATAATATATTGTGTACTAGAGGAGTTCATAGTTATGTTACTTTGTTGTTCAAGGAAGGATTCAACATGGCTTGATACAAAGGATTGTTATTTTCCCTTACCTTGTATGATATGGATTTTTTTGGTTTAGACCAGTACCTGTGGCATTCTTCTATAGCTAGCCTGTGTTCTACTTCAAATCATTACAAACTTCTAACCTTGGGATGCTTTTTTGTCCACAAAATCAATACCAATTCAGGATACAGCCTTTATGATAAAACTATAGGGGGAAAAGCCTTATTGACACAGAACGGATTGTTGGAATTTGTTACACTTATTTGAAAACCTGAGGTGTTAAATGTAATTTAATCTTTACGATATTTTTAGATTTATAACAATTGTAGATCTTTTTAAAGAAGGTAATGAAATTCTAACAAAGCAGACCAAAATGAATAATTCCTTTATTTTATTTTTGGAGGAAATGTCAGCAAAATACTGAAGACAGTTTTTGAGTAGTTTTAAAAATGTATAACGTCACAAGTATCTACAGCATAAAAATTCCTTTATACCTGCAATATATTTATGATCATGTATTCCTTTTTTATTATTAAAATTTTCATCTCAAGTTGCTATGCATTATTTATGTAGTAATTATAGATGAAGTTAGAATTCAAAATTGGGAGTTAAAATCCTTCCTGAATATTTAATTTCTGGATATATGTTTGTGGGGGAGTTTCCAGAAGAGGAAGATTGAGTAAAGAAGATCATCTCACCAATGTGGGTGGGTGTCATCCAATCTGCTGAGGGCCTGAATAGAACAAAAAGACAGGAAGGGTGAATTTGCTACCTTGTGAGCTGAAACATCCATCTTCTCCTGCCCTCAGACATTGGAGCTCCTGGTTCTCCTCTGGGCTCAGACTGGAACTTAGACATATCACCCTTGTCTTCATCTGTTTGGGCCGCTGTAACAAAATGCCCCCTACTGGATAGCTCATAAACCACAGGAATTTTTTTCTCATAGTTCTGGAGGCTGGTGAGTCCAAGATAAAAAGCGCTAGTAGAGCCAGTGTCTGGTGAGGGCTCACTCTTGGTTTTACCCTCAGTTTCCTAGATGGCACTTTCTAGCTGTATCCTCACATAGTGGAAGGAACAAGAGGCCTCTTTTATAAGGGCACTAATTCCATTCATGAGGACTCTGCTCTTAAGACCTAATCACTTCCCAAGGGCTCCACCTCTTATTGTCACATTGGTGATTAGGTTTCAACATAGGAATTTGGGGAGAACACAAATATTCAGACCATAGCAAACCCTCTTCTTAGGCTTTCAGACTCAGACTGGAACTTACACCATCGGCTCCCTTGGTTCCCAGGCCATCAGACTCAGCTGAATGATACCACTCGCTTTCCTGGTTCTCTAACTGGCAGACGGCAGATGGTGGGACTCCTTGGCTTGCCAATTTCTATACTCTCTCTGTAGATCTATATATCTCTGTCTCTGTCCCTGTCTGTATCTCTTCATATCTTCACTTCTTTTTCACTGGACAGCTCTGACCAATACAGACTGTATACCATTGTTTAGCATCTGAGTGAAGCAAATTTATAGCTGCTACATTAGCTTAAAGAAAACATATAGGAATATCAATCTAATGCGTCTGTCTCCTACATAATATAATGGTGCTCAGTAAAGGTTTAGTATTTGTAAATCTTTATTATGTATGCAGTATAGTCATTATGGGCTAATATAAATAAATGAGAGCTATCGTATACTTGAAGATAGGATCAGAGATTTTCTGAAGTACACCAAAATGAACACGTGAAAATTGAGTGCCTGAAACATAAGTGATAACCTACACTTATTTAGCTTTTTTCAGTGTTTATCTGGTTTGCTCCTTACAACAATGCTGGGAGTTGGAAGGAGCAAGTATTCTAGTATCTCCATTTTACAGATTAAGGCTTAGAAAGACAAAATGATTATTCAAGATCATTCAATGACAGAGCTGAAACTTGAACACTACACCCCTCTTTTAACTCAAAATCGAAAGTTCTTTCCAGTACACTATCCTGATTTCACCATGCCAGGTTTCTGAGATAGATGTATATGTGAGAAGAAGAATGAACTAATGTGAGTGTTTCTTATCACTTTTCTCTTTTCAAATGGATTCTTTAAAGAATTGGGTTTTGGATTAAAGTGTGTGAATTTCATAAGATCTGAATATTATGCTCAAGAAATGAATTTTCCTGTCCTCAGCAGGCAGATGAGGACAGAAGACTTTATGTAAATTATTAGCCTTGGGAATATGATGACAATGAACTTTACACATCTTTTAAAGTATTAATACTGTAACATATGTATCTTATTTTACTGAGACTTTTTACTCATTTATTCATTTTCTATGTGATATATTGTACTAGGTGTGAGGAATACAAAAATGACTGAGACATAGCCTTTTCCCTCAAAGAGTTATCATTTTCCTGGGGTGGACATACTTATAAACAGATGATTTGGATATGCACAGGCAACTCTTGAGATCACAAGAAGAAGGAGGGGCACCTAACAACGACTGTGGGGCCCTGAGAAGGTTTGCTGAGGCAGTGACCACCATGCTTCCTCCAAAGGGTGAGTCATTTCACAGGAGAGGGCTGGAGTAGGAAATAGCGTGAGGTGGGAGTAGAAGACCATCTCAACATCTTATCCCTCATTTTTGTTGTTAATTTTTATCTTGATAGAAATATTTGGTACATATAGATGTTTATTCTTTCACAGAACAGTGGGAATGACAATTTGCAATGGGTACACAAGATTTGATTGCACCACTGATGCTCCTTGGATCGCTCAAATTGGCAATCAACTCAAGACATGGTGGGCTGCATCCAACCTTTAAGTTACTTATCTTTAAGCATACGGGACAGGCAACAAGAAAGCTTGAATTGCAAAAGCAGAGTGGACTTTCTGAGTCTAGCCTAGGCTTCCAAGTGTCCCAGTCACTCCACAATGGGGATACATGTGTTCATGAGAGACAAGACAGAGTGGGTGTGGACAAGCTCTGTTAGTGGGAGTCATCAGCTCTAGGATTCTTTCAGTCCTCTTACCTTGCTAAGGTTGAGAAACAAAGAGCACATATGGAGGTCAAAATATCCCTTTTTTTGATAATAGCTTAGCTGATGGACTTAGCTTTACGTCTGTTACCCAAGTGGGCTTGTTCGTGCAGAACTCTGTCCTGCCTGCGAGGAAATGTTTCCTGGGTAAGCTTCATAGTGTGAAGGTACTGAGAAGAGCTTGTGTTTTCTACAAGCAGACTAATTCCCAGGAGAAAATAGGTAGAGATATTTCCTTTCTTTTTCATTTACAATTTTTTTTATTGAGGTAAAATTCACATAACATAAAATCCACTATTAAAAAATAGTTTATTGAGGTGAAATTTATATAACAAAATTGATCACTTTAAAGTGAACAATTCTGTGGCATTTAGTACATTCACAATGTTGTTTAGTCATCATGTCTTATTCCAGAACATCTTCATCACCCCAAAAACAAACCCCATGCCTGTAAATGTTTACTCCCAGTGCTGGGATAAACCGTGACCATCATCGTCCCTTTCATCTTCTTCTCTAAAACAGCAGCAAGGGAAGGGGTTGACTGAACATTTGAGGTTCTGAAAAGGTTGTTCCTCGGGGTCTTGAGAGTAGGGGAGGAATGGAAAGTGACTGTGCTGAGCAAGGCTTCTAGTCTGGTCCCTTATCCTACCTCCGGGTTCTCAACAAATTCCAGTGGCTTCTTGTTTAGGCCTGTTTTAACTTTCCATTCGTATTAATTAGAAAAAGAACCAATATGAGATCTCTCTCTCTCTCTCTCTCTTATTTACAGAGAAATTTATTTGAGAAATTGACTCAAGTGATTGTGGAGGCTGGCAAGTCCGAAACCTGCAGGGTGGAAAGTCAGGCAGAATTTCCTTGTTGCAGTTTTTTTGGTTTCTCAGCCCAAAAAACTATGCTGAGTTCATATTATAGTTTTGAGACAGAATTCTTTCTTCTTTGGGGTACCTCAGTCTTTGCTCTTGTTGCTTTCAACTGATTAAATGAGGCCTACCCACATTATAGAGGGTAATCTGCTTTACTTAAAGACAACTTATTGTCAATATTGATCACATCTAAAAAATACCTTCATAGCCACCTCTAGACTAGTTGACACAAAATTAATCATCACAGCATTCATTCTTATTTTTCATTCTTATTTATTTTATTTTTAGTTAATATTTATATAGTACTATGTGCCAGGGACTTTTCTAAATAAATATTAACTCATTTAATATGCTGCTTTTTTTTTTTTTAAGAGACAGGGTCTTGCTGTGTTGCCCAGGCTAGAGTTCAGTGGCACCATCATAGCTCACTGTTACCTCGAACCCCTGGGCTCAAGTGATCCTCTTGCTTCAGCCTCCCAAGTAGGTGGAAAAACAGATATGCACCACTATACCTCGCTAATGTTTTTAATTTTTTTGTAGAGCCAGGTTCTCCCTATGTTGCCCAGACTGGTCTTGAACTCCTGGCCTCAAGCCATCCTCCTGTGTTGGCCTCCCAAACTGCTGAGATTACAGGGGTGAGCCACTATGCCTGGCCCATTTATGCTTATTAATGAGATTCCATTATATGTACATGAATACAATTCTTAGTGTATATTAATAATTCATGGCTTGTTAGTACGATTCCCCAACTCCTTGCTTTTTCCTCTTATTTTTCTACCTTTTGTTCATTATTTTTTTATTTATTGAGACAGGATCTCACTCTGTGGCCCCAGGTAGGAGTGCAGTGGCAAATTCACGGCTCACTGTAACTTCTAATTCTTAAATTCAAGTGATCCTTCTGTCTCAGCCTCCCGAGTAGCTAGAACTACAGGGGTGTGCCACTATGCCCAGCTAATTTTTTAATTTTTTTGTATAAATGTGGCTTGCTATGTTGCTAAGGCTGGTCTCCAACTCCTGAGCTCAAGCAGTCCTCCTGTCTTGAACTCCCAAAGTGCTGGGATTACATGTGTGAGCCACCGAACCTAGCCTTTTGTTCATTCTTAATCTCAGTCACTTCTGTTCATTCTTAATCTCAATCACTTCACTATTATATTTAGATTTATTCCTCTGTGTATCCTTCCTCTCCTGGGCTATGCCCTTTCCTCCAACGTTCTTGGACTCCTCGCTGCTATTCTGTGGCTATAATTATCAGAGAACTTTATAATACAGGGGCTTAAACAAGGCAGAAGTTTATTTCTCAGGTAAAAGTCTGGATCAGCAGTCTGGGCTGGTGTGGTAATTTCAGTCACTGGGGACCCAGCTCCTAGGTTGTTGTTGCTCCTTATTCCATACTATGCAGTTTCCACCTTGTAGTACAGACTGGCTCCAGCAATCATGTTTTTATTGCAGCCAACAAGAAAGACAAGGACAAGACTTCCCCTTAAGGGCTCATTCTCACAATTGCATACCACACTTTCACTTTCTGTTCCCATTGATCAGAACTAACATATGCCCAGGTGGAGATATTCTTTTTTATTTTTATTTTATTTATTTTTGAGACAGGGTCTTGCCCTGTCATCCAGGCTGGAGTACAGTGATGCGATCATAGCTCACAGCAACCTCAAACTCCTGGGCTCAAGCCACCTCAAGTAGCTCAGCCTCTCAAGTAGCTGGGAGTATTGCTTGTGCCGCCACACCCAGCTGATATTCTTCATAATTTTCCTAATCCGGTGAGTCGCTCTTCCTCCCAAGGGCTGGGGTGAATAAAGGAGCAAAAGAAGACCAGGAGTTACATAAATTGAGCTCTCTTCACCAGAAGGGTGGGGAAGAAGCAGTGCCCCCTAATAATGGACATGACTGTCCACAGTTTTAATGAGCACTAATGGATGCAGAGTCATTCACTAGACAACTGAGGATGGTGGGGAGTGTGGTACCCAATAAGCTTTGAAAAAATAGTTTATGAGAGGGTTTTGTAAAGAAGGTAGAAGAGCCTTTGGAGATCCTTGCTTGGAAAGCATTGCAGACAAAGGAATAATTAACATATAATTTAACATTTGATGAGACAGCAAGTCCAGAATGATGCCATGTTCAAGTAGAAAGGGAAATATAATATGAGTCTAATTATAGAATAACACTTTAAAGATACCTACGTGAGACTTACTGAGGCACAAACTCTCCACTCACTCTCTCTGTAGCTAAGTAGACCTTTGGAGTTTCTGGTCTTCCCTGGTCCTGATGCACAAATATTTAGCAACAAGGCTAGATGAGAATTCACATTGTCCAGTATTCTGTTGCACTAAGGAAGCTTCCTTAGTGAGACATCAAAGGAATCAGTTCTAGCCCATTTTAAGCAAGGAGGCTCTGTGCCTTTGATTACTGCTTTGCCCTAGATGGGAAATCATTTCTACTAATTGCACTGGGTTTCGACTCTCATGGTTATGCTCCGTTGTAAATATATTTAATGGTGTCACCTGACAGAAATAATGGAGAGCTGTTTTATTTCTCTGAAGCTCTGCAAAAGAAGGAAATTTCAGAATTTGGAGAGAAATCTCATGTACTTGCTTTTTATGAGAAATATTACCACAAAAATACCACTTGTGCATGCAGTGGGAAAAAGCTGTTATTATATGTTGAAGAGATGTCCAGTGGACCTAATGATTTGTATAATTCTGGGCTTATGAAGGACTTCACTTTTTAAAAATGATGTTTGCAGCAATTTTGTGCCTATCCCAAGAGAACCAAGGCTTTCATATTAATTAAAGAAATAGAAAGCATCCCTGCGATGTGATGGTCAAAGGCCTTGGCTTGGGATCAGAAGATCTGGAGGTTCTAGTCGGAATTCTCCCATTGACTTGGCTTCTAATTGTATGGAAGTCGCTTAATTTTTATACTTTCTTGTGATAATAATAAATCATTCATTGGTTGCTTATGTGCCAGACATTTTGTTAAACGTTTTCTATGTATTATTTCATCTATTTCTCTTGACTATCCTAGAATAGGATTATTATTATTACCCTCATTTTACAGGAGAGGAAACTGAAGGCTAGAAAGGTTAAATACTTCCCAAGAGCACAATGAATGCCACTTCGTGGTAGAAGCTGGATCTAATCCCAAGTTGTCATGGCTTTAGAACTTGCTTGTATGCACCAGCCTTAAATTCATCAGCTAAATGAAAATTTAAGGAACATCTTAACAGCAGTCATCAGTGTGATGCACTGTGGACCTCCACCTTTTATGCCAGGATCACTTGTTCTCATATCAATATATATTTATCAGGAACATGATCTCAGAAAAGCAAGGATTTGGGGGCTTTATGAAGAAAAATGTAAGAAGATAAGGAGAAAGATTAGGTCTATTTCAGAAAAAAAGGAAAAAAGATTATGTATAGTATATCTTAAAAGGTAATTGTTATTGAGTGTACCCCTGAAAGAGATTTGTTATTTTATCTAGTTATTTGTCCTGATTAAAGAATTTGGTGGTCAAGAGATATCTATAAAGGAGTTGGAAACAAAACAAAAAGCAAAGGGGAATCCACCACTTTGTGAGAATGACCTGCTGGTGGCAGCAACAGCTCACAACAATTGTCTCTCATCACATCAGAAATTCCAGGCATGTCTTAAAGCCCATAGCTTCCTGTTTTTATAAGATTTCAAATCACAGGCTGCTGTTACAATAGCTGTAAAAACTGGCAAATCATTCTAGCTATCAATATGACTGACAGGATTATTTTCCACAACATTTTATATTGCCAGAGTTTTATACTCTTTTTTCATTTTTTCTCCCATGAGTTGTGTGGGTAGAGGGGGGTGGGTATTACATTATTAATTAAATAAAAAGTCAGCAAACTTAAAAAATTGATGGAAAGAGTTTGTTGAAATCAGTAACACCTTATTATTAACTTCTGATTTTGTTGTAAGATGAATGTGGGTTATTAAACTGACTTCTGCACAAAATGAAGATGTAGTACTTCATTATGAATATTTTGAAAGACCTCCAGTAATGATTTTTCAGTTCTCCATAAACATTAAAGGATTTTTTTATTGTCAAATAGCTTTGAAAACACAAAACCAATAATGTTTATTCCATAAGTAGTAGAAAACAAAAATGTATGTTTCAGTTGCTTTATTTATGCCTGAGGAAATGCCCATAAGGAGAAATTTTCAGCTGCTGCAGTGTCAGAGCCCCTGATGAAGCATCAGGTGGGGCTGTGTCAACTCCCAGCAGTGCCTTCGAGGCCCAGGTGTAGAAGAGTCAGGTGGTCACACAGTGATGCTTTGACCTGGATGTTACTTTCTGTCTGGGTGGCTTAGTTCCTCCCATAAGCTTCCGTATCTCTGAGCCCTGTTTCTGATCCTAGGATGGAGAAGAGTTGGTGCTGCTGAGGAAGATGAGAAAAAGAGCAACCCCTATTGTTAGCACTGTCAGCAGACCACATCTGGGCTCCTCTAATGGAAGGAGCAAATACCAAGGCTTAGAGGATGCTGAATACCTTTTAGGTAAGAGGGGATCTGCCCACAGGTTGGACCTGGATGGAGCCCTTTATCAGGAGAAATGTGACTGACCTCCTAGGACATCAGTCATTCCTGTACCTTGAGATGTTGATGGCACCAAGCAGGTGCTCAATATAGGTGAATTAAATGGATAAGTGAATGACTAAAACAAATAATAAAATGCAGGAGAATTCTGTTCACTTCTTGAGTAGGAGCTCAGTGTCCCATCTCATTCATTTATTCATTCATTTGCCATGCAGTGTTTGAGAATTTATGATATTCCAGGTTTTTAAAAAACACCTAGATTCAGAGATGCCTTTTTTTCATACCTGGTTCTGTCATTTGTAATTTTGGTGTGAGGAATGAGTTAGGAATCTAAGTTTTAGAAAATGGTTTTCCAGTTGTAACAACACTTAAATAATCCATTCTTTCCCCATTGATGTGAAATGTCACCTGTATCCTTTAGGTTTACTTCTGGATTTTTTAATTCTACCTATTGATTTGTCTGTTTTCGAACAGTTTTTAATTACTATGGATTTACAAGGTTTATTTACTTTTAGGAGATCGAATTCTTCTGTCGTACCCTTCTTTTTCAGTATTTTATTGGTTATTCTATATTTTTCTGGAATTATTTTGTCAGTTGATTTTGAGAAAAAAATGATATATTTATAGTATTAGTTCAGGAATATAGAATGTCTTTTTTTATGTTTCTAGGAAATATTGTATTGTTTTCTTCTTGTAGAAGAGGAACATTGCTAAACATTACTGGCTTCCTTAATTAGTTTACAGCTAGCTGCTCAGTCATCACCTCCTGAGAGTGGCCTTCCTAACCCTAACTGTGTTATTTGAATAGCATACTGCCCATCTTCCTATAAATTTTTTTCTCCAATTTTTTATTATGTGAAGATACATATAACATTTATAATATTCACCCTAGGTGTACAGTTCAGAATGTTGTGTAACCATCACCACCATCCATCTCCGTAACTCTTAAAATTTTTTTTTTAACTTTTTTTTAGATATGGGATCTCAATATATTGTCCAGGCTGGAGTGCAGTGGCTATTCACAGGCATGATCATAATGCACTACAGCCTTGAACTTTTGGGCTTAAGTGATCCTCCTGTCTCAGACTTCTGAGTAGGTAGGAGTACAGGCACGTGCCACTGTGCCTAGCTTCCATAACTCTTTTTATCTTGTAAAACTGAACCTCTTTACCCAGGAAACAATAACTCCCCATTTCCATCTCCCCTTGGGTCCTGGCAACCATCTGGTGGTTCTACTGTCTCTTTAATTTTGACTGCTCTAAGCACCTCATATAAGTGGACTTACACAGTATTTGTCTTTCTGTGACTGGCTTATTTCACTTAGCATAATGTTGTCAAGGCTCATTCACATTGTAGCAGAGAAGGCTAACTATTCCTTTATAAGGCTAAATATTATTCCATTGCGGGTATATACCGTATTTTACTTAACCATTTATCTGTCAGTGGACATCTGAGTGGCTTCCACGTTTTAGCTATTGTGAATAACTGCTATGAACATGGTATACAAATATCTCAAGACCCTGTTTTTAATTCTTTTGGGTGTATATCCAGAAGTAGAATTGCTAGATCATATGATAATTCTATTTTTAATTTCTTGAGGAACCACCATGCTGTTTTCCACAGTGGCTGTACTACTTTTCATTTTTACCACCAGTATACAAGAGTTCCAATTTCTCTACATCTTCACCAACACTTGTTATTTTCTATTTTTTTGGGTAGTAGTCCACATCCTAATGGGTGTGAAGTGGTATCTCATTGTAATTTCCATTTGCATTTCCCTAATGATTAGTGACGTTCACCATCTTTTCATGTGCTTATTGGCCATTTGTATATCTTTGGAAAAATGTCTATTCAAGTTTGCCCATTTTTTAATTGGATATTTTGTTGTTGAGTTTTAGTTCTCTATATATTCTGGATATCAATCCCTTGTCAGATATATAATTTGCAAGTATGTTCTTGCATTCTGTGGGTTGCTTTTTTACTCTTTGATATTGTCTTTTGATGCACAAATTTTAAAAATTTTCACAAAGTCCAATTTGTCTATTTTTGTTGTTGTTGTTGCCTGTGTCTTTGGTGTCATATCCATGAAAGCATGGCCAATTGTTGTGAAGCTTTTACCCTATATTTTCTTTGAAGAATTTTATAGTTTTAGGTCTTAGATTTAGGTATTTGATACATTTTGAATTAACTCTTGTATATGGTGTTAGGTAAGGGTCCAACTTCCTTCATTTACCTTTGGATATCCAGTTATCTCAGCACCATTTGTTGAAGAGACTATTTCCCCACTGAATGGTTTTGGCACTTTGTTAAAAATCCATTCACCATATGTATAAAAGTTTAATTTTGGACTCTTAGTTCTATTCCATTGGTCTGTGTATCTATCCTTCTGTCATTACCACATGTTTGATTATGGTAGCTTTGTAATAAATTTTGAAATCAGGAAATGTGAGTCTCCTAGCTTTGTTTTCCTTTTTTTGAGATTGTTTTAGCTGTTCAGGACTCTTGACATTCCATTTTAGGATTAGCTTTTCTATTACTGCAAAGAATGTCATTGAATAATAGAGATGTGCTAAATCTGTGGATTATGTTGAATAGTATTGACGTCTTAACAATATTATGTCTTCTAATCCATGAACGTGGGATATGTTTTCATTTATTTATGTCTTCTTTAATTTATTTCAGCAATGTTTTGTAGTTTTTATTGTATAAATGTTTAACCTCCTTGGTTAAGTTAATGCATAAATATTTCATTCTTTCTCATGCTGTTGCAACTGATTTTGTGTATTGACTTTATATCCTGCTATTTTAATGAATTTGTTTATTCTAGCAGTTCTTTTGTGGAATTTTTAGGGTTTTCTACATATAAAATCATATCGTCTGCAAACAGAGCTCATTTTGTTTTTCTTTTCCAATTTAGATGCTTGTTTTTTCCTTCTCTTGCCTAGTTGCTCTGGCTAGAACTTTCAGTACTATGTTAAATAAAAGTGGTGAAAGCAGGCATCCTTGTCATGTTCCTTATGTTAAAGATTTGAGTCTTTCACCATTGAGTATGATGTTCATTGTGGGGTTTTCATCCATGGATTTTCTTATGTTGAGATAGTTTTCTTCTATTCCTAGTTTGTTGAGTGTTTTTATCATGAAACAAACTAGGAATAGAAGTTGAATTTTATCAAATGCTTTTTCTGCATCGAGATAATCATATAGTTTTTTTCCCCTTCATTCCCTTAATTCCCTTCATTTACCGGTATTCATATGTTGAACCATTCTTGTCTTGTAGGAATGAGTCCCACTTAGTCACGGTATATAATACTTTTAATATGCTACTGAATTTGGTTTGCTAGTTCTTTGTTGAAGATTTTTGCATCAATGTTCATAAGGGATGTTGGTCTGTAGTTTTCTTGTAGTGTCTTTGTCTGGATTTGGCATCAGAGTATACCGGCCTCATAGAATGAGTTAGGAAGTGTTCCTTCCTTTCAATTTTTTGGAAAGGTTTGAGATGAATTGGTTTTAGTTCTTCTTTAAATATTTGATAAATTTCACCCATGAAGCCTTCAGGTCCAGGGCTGTACTTTGTTGAGATATTTTTGATTACTAATTCTGTCTCTTTACTAGTTATAGGTCTATCCAGATTTTCTACTTATTTATATTTCGTCTTGGTAGATTTTGTGTTTCTAGGAATTTGTTTCATCTAGGTTATCCAATTTGTTGGCATACAATTGTTCATAGAATTCTCTTATAGTCCTTTTTATTTCTATAGAATCAGTAGTAATGTTCCCACTTTCATTTCTGATTTTATTTTTATTTATTTATTTATTTTATTGCCCTTGTCCCCCTCCCCCCTCCAGTCAGAGCCTCAAGCCTGACCATCCCCCAGATGGTGCACATCGCACTCATTATGTATGTATATACCAATCTCCTCCTCCCCCCTCCCGTCTGCCCGACACCCAATAAATGTTGTTCCTGTGTGTCCACTTAGGTGTTGTCATTTCTGATTTTAGTAATTTGAGTCTTCTCTCTTTTTTTTCTTCGTTCATATGGCTAAGGATTTCTCATTTTTGTTGATCTCTTTGAAAAACCAACTTTTGGTTTCATTGATTTTTGTCTTTTATTTTTCTCTTCTCTATTTTTTTTTATCTCTTCTCTAATCTCCATTATTTCCTTCCTCTGCTAGCTTTGGGTTTGGTTTGTTCTTCCTTTTCTAGTTCTTTAAGTTATACAGGTAGGTGGTTGATTTCTTTTTTGTTTGTTTGTTTTCTTTTTGAGACAGAGTCTCACCCTGTCACCTGGGCTAGAGTGCCGTGGCTCAGTGTAGCTCACAGCAACCTCAAACTCCTGGGCTCAAGTGATTCTCCTGCCTCAGCCTCCCAAGTAGCTGGAATTATAGGTGTGCACCACGAAGCCCAGCTAATTTTTCTATTTTTAGTAGAGACAGGGTCTCACTTTTGCTCAGGCTGGTCTTGAACTCCTGAGCTCAAGTAATCCTCCTGCATTGGCCTCCCAGAGTGCTGGGATTACAGGTGTGAGCCACTGCACCTGGTCCCTTTTTTGGTTTTTAATGTAAGTGTTTATAGCTATAAATTTCCCCCTTAGCACTGCTTTCACTGCATACCATAAATTTTGTTATGTTGTGTTTTTATTTTCTGTCATCTCTACTTTCTAATTTCCTTTGTGATTTCTCATTTGATTCATTGGTTGTTTAAGAATGTGTTGTGTATTTTCCACAAATTTATGAATTTTCCAGTTCTACTTCTGTTACTGATTTCTAACTTCATCTTCTTGTGGTCAGAGAATATGCTTTGTATGATATCTATCTTTTTAAACCTATTGAAACATAATTTGTGGCTAACATATGATCTATACTGGAAAATGTCCCATGTGCACTTGAGAAGAATGTGTATGTTGTTGTTGTCTAAGGTATCCTATATATATATCTGTTAGATCTATTGTTTTATTGATCTGTTGATTGGTTGGTTTTTTTGTGTTAAGTCCTCTATTTCTGTATTTCTGTTTGGTCATTTTATCCAATATTGAGGGTAAGGTATTGAAGTCTGCAACTATTATTGTAGAGTTGTCCATTTATCCCTTCAATTCTGTCAGTTTTTGCTTCATATATTTTGATGATCTGTTATTAGGTGTGTAAATGTTTATAATTGTTATATGTTCTGATGTATTGAGGCTTTTATTTATTTATTTATTTTTTTTGAGACAGAGTCTCACTTCCTTGCCCGGGCTAGAGTGAGTGCCGTGGCATCAGCCTAGCTCACAGCAACCTCAAACTCCTGGGCTCAAGCAATCCTTCTGCCTCAGCCTCCCGAGTAGCTGGGACTACAGGCATGCGCCATCATGCCCGGCTAATATTTTCTATATATTTTTAGTTGTCCAATTAATTTCTTTCTATTTTTAGTAGAGACGGGGTCTTGCTCTTACTCAGGCTGGTTTTGAACTCCTGACCTTGAGCAATCTGCCTGCCTCGGCCTCCCAGAGTGCTAGGATTACAGGCGTGAGCCACAGCGCCCGGCCTGAAGCTTTTATTAATATATAATATCCTTTTTTTTTAATCTCTTGTAAACCTTTTTGACTTAAAGTCTGTTTTGTCTGACATCAGTATAGCCATCCCTTCTCTCTTTTGGTAACTATTTGCATAAAATATCTTTTTCCATACTTTCACTTATAACTTATTTATATCTTTGGATCTAAAGTGAGTCTTTTATAGACAGCATATAGTTGGAACGTGTTTTCATCCATTCTGCTAATCTCTGTCTTTTGATTAGAGAGTGTAATACATTTACATTTAAAGTAATTATTGTTAAGGAAGGATTACTTCTGTAATTTTGCTATTTGTTTTCTGTTTGCCTTATGGCTTTGTTTGTCCTTCAGTTCCTGCATTACTGTCTTCTTTTGTAGTTAGTTGATTTTATTTGTAGTGAAATGTTTAAATTCCTTTCTCATTTCATTTTGTGTATATTCTGTAGCTATTTCCTTTGTGGTTATCATAGGGATTATATTTAATATCCTAAAGTTATAGCACTCTGTTTTGAATTTATTCTAGTTTAACTTCAATAACACAAAAATTCTGCTCCTTTAGAGCTCCATTCTTATCCATTTACATTGTTAATGTTACAAAATTACATCCTTATACATTTTGTGCTCTAAAATGTAACTAATAATTCTTTTAAATGCATTAGTTTCTTAAATTATGTAGAGAAGAAAATGTGGAGTTATAAACCAAATAATAAAGCTTTTAAACTAGTAATTTTTTAAATAAAATATATTAGTCTCTTAGATCATGTAGAAAATGAAAAGGAATTACAAACTTATTATAATAATACTAGCTTTTATAATTACCCAGGGACTTACCTTAATTGAGATCTTCATTTTTTCATATGTCTTTGATTTACTGTCTAGTGTTCTTTCATTTCACCTTGCAGGTTTTTCGCCTTGAGCATAGCTTGCATGGCAGTTCTAGCAGTAACTAACTCATATAATTTTTGTTTATCTGGGAATATCTTAATTTCTCTCTTTTTTAAAGAATGGTTTTGCTAGACATAGGATTCTTGGTTGACGGGGGGGGTTTGTTTTGTTTTGTTTTGTTTTTTACCATTTTGACTATATCAGCCCATTGCCTTCTCGGCTCGTCTGTAATGAGAAATCTGCTGATAGACTTATTGAGGATCTCTTGTATGGGATGAGTCACTTCTCTTTGGCTACATTCAAGATTCTCTCTTTGTTTTTTGAAAGTTTGATTATAATGTGTTTCATTGTAGGTCTCTTTTGAGATTATCTTAGTTAGAGTTAGTTGAGCTTACTGGATGTTTATATTCATATCTTTTATCAATTTGGGGGGTTTTCAGCCATTATTTCTTCAAACATTCTCTCTACCCCTTTCTCTCCTCCTCCTCCTTCTTCTTCTCCTTCTCCTCCTCCTTCTCCCTCCTCCCTTCTCTCTCCTTCTTTCTGCTTCTTTTTTAAATTGAGACAGAGTCTCACTTTCTTGCCTGGGCTAGAGTGCCGTGGCGTCAGCCTAGCTCACAGCAATCTAAAACTCCTGGGCTCCAGTGATCCTCTTGCCTCAGCCTCCCAGGTAGCTGGGACTACAGGCACGCGCCACCGTGCCTGGCTAATTTTTTCTATTTTTTTAGTTGTTTAGTTAATTTCTTTCTATGTATAGTAGAGATGGGGTATCACTCTTGCTCAGGCTGGTCTCAAACTCCTGAGTTCAAGCAATCCTCCCGCCTCCGCCTCCTAGAGTACTAGGATTACAGGTGTGAGCCACCACGCTTGGCCTCTCTCTTTCTTCTTGAATTCCCACAATGCATGTCTGCTTGGTGGTATCCAACATGTCCTTCAGGCTCTGTTCACTTTTCTTCAATCTTTTTTCTTTCTGTTCTTCAGACTAGATAATTTCCATTGTCCTATCTTCAAATTCACTGACTTTTCTTTCTTTCTTTTTTTTTTTTTTAGAGATGGAGTCTTGCTCTGTCACCCAGGCTGGAGTGCAGTAGCATGATCATAGCTCACTGCAGCCTCCAACACCTGGGCTCAAGCAATCCTCCTTCCTCAGCCTCCCAAGTAGCTAGGATTACAGGCGTGTGTCACCACATCTGGCTAATTTTTGTATTTTTTGTAGAGACAGTGTCTTGCTCTTGCTCAGGCTGGTCTTGAACTCCTGGCCTCAAGCGATACTCTTGCCTCAGCCTCCCAAAGTGCTAGGATTATAGGTATCAGCCACTGTAGCCAGTCTATAATTTCTTCTAAAAGTTTTAAGGTTTAGGATTTATACTTAGTTCTTTAATTCACCTGGAATTTATTTTTGCAAGTGATGTGTGACAGGAATCTGTGGTTTGTTTTTTTCTGCTTGGATAATTAATTGTCCTAATAATATTTGTTATTATGAGGGATGACCAAATTCATCCCTTCTCCTAGATTGGAACATAATGGCACCTCTGTAATATTTCAGATTTCCACAGTTGCATGGATAAGTCCTGCATTTTGTATTTTTAAATATTGGTTTGTTAGTTGAACCCTGAAGAAATACCACACTCTTTTATTTAATAATTAATGTAACTTTACAAGTCCTAACCTATGAGTGAAAAGCCTTACTTGTTTGACTTAAAATTTGTACTGACTTGTTCTAGGTCTTTTGCTCTTTTAGATGGATTTTAATTTCAGCCTGTAAAGCTACATGGAATCATTAACATTGTTTTGGCCCTAGTCCCCTTTAATAGTAATACAAATGTATTAAGAGTAAATTTGAAAAGTAGGTCTTATCACCTCAAAAAGTCATTATATGTTTATATATTTTCTTGGATTATGTTTCTATACTAAATTTAAATTTCTTATTAATAAGCCTGGTTCTCTCTTCCTGGCATGGACAGTTTCATATCCCTGTCCCCATCCCTCCTGCACTCTTGTTCCTAACCCCTTTCTGTTCTTCTTTCTGCTACAATCTTTGAAGGTTTTCTAACAGCGCAGCCCCAACAAATGTTCTAAATTATTTCAAGAAATCCCTGTTTGCAGCACTTAACTACAGATTTTCTAAAAATGGCCCACATCAGCCTTTCCCACTAAATCTTAGTGGATGAAACAATATTGTAATGTTTTGATCCTTTGAGCTTACCTAATCTGTAGACTTAGTGTTGTGCCTACATCTTTCCCAAATCTTACTAAAACAATGTCACTGGTGCTGAGACTTATTATATCTTTGAATATTCATTTTCTCTGTACAGTGAGATAAGTTTCTTTTTATCCTGAGATGCTATAATTCTATTGTTTTTTGGCTGTTAGTAGGCCTGTTAGCTGTGCACACCCATAAAATACCACAAAAAAGTTTAAAACTTCTACTTAACTTAAAGTGCTGATGAGGTCAGTCTGTGTTCCAGGATTTTCTGTAAAGGTCATTGTTGGTATCTTCTACCTCCAGTAAATTAAAAATGCAATTTTAACTGATGTTTGGAATATACTTTATATAGTGTGGATAAAATCAGTAGAAACCAAGAAATATGAACAAGTCCTGGCAAAATGTTACTAGACAATACCAAATTCAAATTTCGGGTTGGGGTGCTCTGCTGGAAATGAGCTTTCCTGCTGGGACTTAGAGTTTCACTTGCCTCTACTGAAAACGCTAAATGTTCTGATAATCAGATTGGCTCAGGTTCATTCCCTCTCAGAGAGGATTTCCATGTCTCCCTTGCAATGAATCCAGAAGAACAGAATCTAACTATCTCTTTCTTGCAGCACTGCCACAACATGCTCCTTCACCACTGACTTAAGTTGGAAATTTCAGGCTGTTAAGTCATCAACCACAATTTTAGGAGCTCCGCCATGCCCCATGGACACGAGCAGAAATCTCTGTCAACAAAAATCTTTTATTTGGGCCCCAAGCTAGCAAGGTTGATTGCCTATGTAAAGACCTTTGATAGTTCCTGGACTGGGGAAACTCCTCTTATAAATAAAAAGAATGGTTTCTAAATTTAGCGTTGATAACAGGCTGCTCCTTTTTCCACCCAGACCTTGTGAAGCACATGCCATTAGACAATGGTGGCAAAAGCCCTCTTTGTTGCTGCCAGTCACCCTTCCTGGTTACATGTATTCATTCACCTCATTTATTAATGACTTGGTCACTCAGGTCACTGTCTATTTCCCCAACATTACTTCTGTCACCAGACAGATAGTATTTGTGTATGCAAATTTTTCTTTTTGAAACTAAAAAATACTTTAAACATACAAAAGAGTATATAGTGCAATGTCATAGTAACTTGAAGGAATTAAGAACATGCCACCCCAAAATATATTCCTCTGATATACTGAACATTCTGAGTCAAAGGCACAGGAAAACAGCAGGTACAAGTAAATCACTCTGACCTTCCTTCTGTTTCTTAAAAGCGTGAACTGAAATTCCCATGTGAAAGATGTCCTTCCTATACCAGAAGGAAAGTATCATTCTTATCATCAAGAATAGGAAGTTGAGACCAAGGGAAATCTGTACAAGCAAACCTTGTTAAACCAACTCTTATCTTCCTGTGCACTTCTTTACCCGATTAACTACCCTGCCCAAGCCCTCTTGCCCTGTCACATTTTCATAGTTTACTACTCTGTCAAATTCAACATATGTGTTCAGTTCTAACTGCATCTGTGGGTCTTAATTTCCTCATGAGGGCTCCCCTGCCATGTAGAACTTGTGTTCAATAACTTCAAGGGCCTTTTTCTTATTGCTCTGTCTCATGTCAATCTAATTCTCAGGCCCAGCTGGAAAACCATAAGAGAGTGACGGTAAAATTTTGCCTCCCCTACATTACTTGTGTCCGTATGACACAACTTTACACCATCGTAACATCTTGCTGTGTTTGCTTCATACCTTTCTTCATTAAAACGTAAAAGCTAATACATACAGTGAACTCTGCTCTGACCCATTCCGCTCCCTAGAAATCGTTAATGTTCTAAATTTGATGCTTATCATCTCCAAACATGTTTTATACTATTACTGTGCATGTATTTGTCCATAACGTGTTTTTTTTGTTGTTGTTGTTTTGAGACAGAGTCTCACTCTGTTGCCCAGGCTAGAGTGCCATGGCATCAGCGTATCTCACAGCAACCTCAAACTCCTAGCCTCAAGCAATCCTTCTGCCTCAGCCTCCCAAGTAGCTGGGACTATAGGCATGTGCCACCATGCCCAGCTAATTTTTCTGTACATATATTTAGTTGGCCAATTAATTTCTTTCTATTTTTAGTAGAGATGGGGTCTTGCTCTTGCTCAGGCTGGTTTCGAACTCCTGACCTCGAGCGATCCTCCCGCCTCAGCCTCCCAGAGTGCTAGGATTACAGGCGTGAGCCACCGTGGCCGGCCTGTCCATAACGTTTTTATAATATTGTTTTGCAGGCTGTAAAAGTTCATATAAGTGTTATAATTCTGTATTCTTTCAACCTACTCTTTCTACATTACATATTTTTTAAAAACTTTTATCCATGCTGACATATGTAGCTCTAGTTATTCATTTTGATTACTGAATAGTATTCAACTGTATGAACATACCATAATTTATTCATTTTTTTCTCCTATTGATGGGCATTTAGGTTGTTTCCAATTTTTTTGCTATTAACAAACAATGCTCCCAAATTTATTATTGTGTGTGTCTCCGTGCACATGGGTGAGACTTTCTCGAGAAGTAGAATTGCTCAGCCATGAGGTATACCCATGTTTATGGGAAAATTGCTCTCCAGAGTGGTTTTTGCCAGTGTATACAGGAATGAAATTATATCTTAGTGTTACTTTATTTTTCATTCTCCTTTTTTTTTCTTAATTAATTAATTTATTTTTGAGACAGTCTCGCTCTGTTGCCCAGGCTGGAGTGCCATGGCGTCAGCCTAGCTCACAGCAACCTCAAATTCCTGGGCTCGAGCAATCCTCCTGCCTCAGCCTCCCAAGTATCTGGGACTACAGGCATGTGCCACTGTGCCAGGCTAATTTTTTCTATATATTTTTAGTTGTCCAGCTAATTTCTATTTTTTAGTAAAAATGGGGGTCTCGGTCTTGCTCAGGCTGGTCTTGAACCCCTGACCTCGAGCGATCTTCCCGCCTTGGCCTCCCAGAGAGCTAGGATTACAGGCATGAGCCACCATGCCCAGCCTATTTTTCATTCTCTTAACTACAAGCAAAATTGAGAATATTGTCATATTTTTATTGACTATTTAGAATTTTTCCTCTGAGAATTTTCTACTTTAAACATTGGACATTATCCTTTTCTTATTTTTTTGATATAAATTCTCTATATATTTTGAATACTAATCTTTTGCCAGTTACATGGCAAGTATTTTCCTTCGAGTAGCTTGTAGTTTCATTTTGTTAACAGTGTCTTTTGATATGTGAAGGTTTTTAAATTCAGTCTTTCCTTATGCTTTTCACTTCTTGTGTTTTGGTGAAAAAATCCTTCCCTACCCTAAGGTCATAAGTATATTATTCTGAATTTTAGTCTAAAAGCCTTAATGTTTTGCTTTTCTCATTTAATTGTTTAATCTGAAATTTATTCTTATGTATGCCATTTGCTAAGGATCGAATTTCACTTTTTTCCTTATGAATTAACCACTTAGTCCAATACTATTCACTGATTAGTTGAATCTTTCCCCATCAACTGTTAAGTTTTTGGTACTGTGGTTCTGTTTCTGGGCTCTCTATTATCTCTCATTGATATACTTGGTTATCCCTGTGCCAGTATTATGTTATATTAATCACTGTAGCTTAATATCCAAGTATGTTCTTCAACAGGCTTTGGCTATCTTTGGCTTTTTGCTTTTCCATATGCATTTGAAAATCAGCCTGTCAAATTGGCACAAAGGATATTTTTGGTATTTTAATTGGATTTACACTAACTTTATAGGTTGATTTTGGAAGATTTGATCTCTTAGTGATAATGAGTCTTCTCATCTATGAACAACAAATAATTCTCCAGTTATTCGGATTTTTGTAGTGTCCTTCAACAATGTTTTGTGACTTTTTCCACAAAAATTTAGTACATAAATTATAGATTTAGTCCTTGGGACTATATGGTATTTTTTTTTTTTTTGAGACATTGTTTCACTATGTTGCCCGGGCTAGAGTGCCATAGCATCAGCCTAACTCCCAGCAACCTCAAACTTCTGGGCTCAAGGGATACTCCTGCCTAAGCCTCCCAAGTAGTTGGGACTACAAACACATGCCACCATGCCCAGCTAATTTTTTCTACTTTTAGTTGTCCAGCTAATTTCTTTCTATTTTTTTTTTAGTGGAGATGGGGTCTTGCTCTTGCTGAGGCTGGTCTCCAACTCCTGACCTCAGACAATCCTCCCACCTTGGCCTCCCAGAGTGCTAGAATTATAGCCATGAGCCATTATACCCGGCCTATATAGTATTTATTATTTGTGAAAAACATTAAAATTTACTATTGCTACTTGTTTGTTGCTGGTGTATAGCAAAGTAACTGATTTTTGCCTATTGATCTTATATTCTAATAACTAGCTGAATTCTAATAGTTTGTAAATTCTCTTGGATTTTCTATGTTGCATATATCAATAGTTCACTCTTTTTTAATACTGAGTAGTATTCCATTGTGTAGGTGTACCCACAGTTTATCCATTTACCTGTTGATGGGCATTTGAATTGTTTCCAGTTTTGGGCTCTTAAAACTGAAATTGCTGCGGAGATTTGTGTAAAAGTCTTTGTGTAGACATACATTTTTATTTCTCTTGGGAAAGACCTAGTAATAAAATAGTTGGGTCCTGTGGTAGGTATATATTTAAAGATATTTTGCCTTGTTGTTCTCAGCAGTATAGTTGGTTGAATTACCTAATCTATTGTTACAGGAAGTAAAACCCTTATATTTTTTCTATTTAAGTCCCTGCCAGAATTTATTTTGGTGTAAGGAGTGAAGTATCTAACATTTTTTCAGATGGTTAGCTAATTGTTCCAATACCATTAACTGTATGCATTTTTTTAATTAAGAATTTTAAAAAAATGATGGGTATATAATATTAATAGTTACATATCTTTATAGGGTACATGTAATGTTTTGATACAGTCATACAATGTGAATTAATTAAATCAGGGTAATTGGAGTATCCATCACCTCAGGCATTTATCATTTCTTTGTGATAGGAGCATTCCAATTACACTCTTTTAGTTATGTTAAAGTATACCCTAACTTATTGTAGATTTTAGTCACTTTGTTGTGCTATCAAGTATTGTTCATTCTCTCTATCTAACTATATTTTTGCACCCATTAACCATCCCTATTTTATCCCCCCTCCCCACTACCTTTCCCAGCCTCTGATAACCATCTTTGTACTCTCTGTCTCCATGAGATAAATTCTTTTTAATATTTAGCTCCCACATATGAGTGAGAACATGAGAGATTTATCTTTCTGTGCTTGGCTTCTTTCACTTAACATAATGTTCTCCAGTTCTATCCATGTTGTTGCAAATGGTAGGATTTTTTTGTGGCTATATAATATTCTATTGTGTATATGTACAATTTCTTTATCCATTCATCCATTAATGGACACTTAGGTTGATTCCAAATCTTGTCTATTGTGAATAGTGCTGTGTTAAACATGGGAGTGCAGATATCTTTTCTGATATACTGAATTCCCCTCCTTTGGCTATATACCCAGCAGTGAGATTGCTGGATCATATGGTAATTCTATTTTTAGTTTTTCAAGGAACCTCCATACTGTTCTCCATAGTGGTTGTACTAATTTACATTCCCACCAACAGTGTATGAGGGTTCCCCTTTCTCCACATTCTGGTCAGCATTCATTATTGCCTGTCTTTTTGATGAAAGCCATTTTAACTGGGGTGAAATTATATCTCAATTGGACCTTTGGTTTGCATTTCTCTGATGACTAATGATGAGCATTTTTTCATATACCTGTTGGTCATATGTATGTCTTCTTTTGAGAAATGTCTATTCAGATCCTTTGTCCATTTTTTAATTGGATTATTTGATTTTTTTCCTATTCAGTTGTTGGAGCTCCTTATATATTCTAGTTATTAATACCTTGTCAGATCAATGGTTTGCAAATATGTTCTCACATTATGTGGGTTGTCTCTTCACTTTGTTGATTGTTTCCTTTGCTATACAGAAGCTTTTTAGCTTGCATGTGGTCCCGTTTATCTAATTTTGCTTTTGTTGCCTGTGCTTTGGGGGGCTTACTCCAGAAGTCCTTGACCAGACCAAGGTCTTGAAATGTTTCCCCAATGTTTTCTTTGAGAAGTTTCATAGTTTCAGTTCTTAGTTTTAAGTCTTTAATCCATTTTGATTTGATTTTTGTTTATGGCAAGAGATAAGAGTCTAGTTTTATTCTTCTGTATATGGATATCCAGTTTCCCCAGCACTATTTATTGAAAAGACTGTCCATTCCCTCCTGTATGTTCTTGGCATGTTGTCGAAGATAAGTTCACTATAGATGTATGGATTTATTTCTGCATTTTCTATTCTGTTCCATTGGTTTCTGCTTTTAGCCTAGTACAATGCTGTTTTGGTTGGTACAGCTCTGTAGCATAATTTGAAATCAGATAATGTGATTCCTCCAGTTTTGTTCTTTTTGCTTAGGATGGCTTTGGCTATTCTGGGTCTTTTGTGGTTCCATATAAATTTTAGGATTGTTTTTTCTGTTTCTGTGGAGAATGTCATTAGTATTTTGATGGAGATTGCATTAAATCTGTAGATTGCTTGGTGTAATATGGACATTTTAACAATATTGATTTTTTCTAATCCATAAGCATAGAATATCTTTCCAGTTTTTTGTGTCCTCCTCAATTTCTTTTTCTTTTAATTTTAAAAAAACTTTTATTTTTTTTGTAGACAAGCATTGAATCTTCAATTTCTCTCATCACTGTTTTATAGTTTTCATGATAGAGATCTTTCACTTCTTTGGTTAAGTTTATTCCTAGGTATTTTATTTTATTTGTAGCTATTGTAAATGGGATTACTTTCTTAGTTTCTTTTTCAGATGGTTTACTGTTGGCATATAGAAATGCTACTGATTTTTATATATTGATTTTGTATCCTACAACTTTACTGAATTTGTTTATCAGTTCTAATAGTTTTTGGGTGGACTCTTTAGGTTTCTCTAGATGTAAGATCATATTGTCTTCAAACAAGGATAATTTGGTCTCTTCTTTTCCAATTTGGATGTCATTTATTTCTTTCTCTTGTCTGATTGTTCTAGCTAGAACATCCAGTACAATATTGAATAGCAGTGGTGAACTTGGACATCCTTGTCTTGTTCCAGATCTTAAAGGAAAGGCGTTCTGTTTTTCCTCATTCAGTATGACACTAGCTGTGGGTCTGTCATATATGGTTTTTGTCATATTGAGATAAGTTCCTTATATACCCAGTTTTTTGAGAATTTTTATCATGAAGGGATGGTGAATTTTATCAAATGCTTTTTCAGCATCAATTGAAATGATCATATGATTTTTGTCCTTCGTTCTGTTACATGTGATGTATCACATTGATTGATTTGCATATGTTGAACAATCCTTGCATCTCTGGGATGAATCCCACCTGATCATTATGAATAATCTTTTTAATTTTTTTCTTGAGGATTTTTGTGTCTGTGTTCATCAGAGAATTGGCCTACAGTTTTCTTTTTTGTTGTGTCTTTGTCTGGTTTTGGTACCAGGGTGATATGGGCCTCATAGAATGAGTTTGAGTATTCCCTCTTCCTCCATTTTCTGGAATAATTTATGTAGGATTGGTATTATTTCTTTGAATGCTTGGTAAAATTCAGTGAAGCCATTGAATCCTGAACTTTTCTTTGATGGGAGACATTTTGTTAGTGCTTTATTCGGGTTTTGGATTTCTTCCTCATTCAATCTTGGTAGGTTGGTTGTATGTGTCTAGGAACTTATCCTTTTCTTCTAGGTTTTCCAATTTATTGGCATACAGTGGCTCATAGTGGTCTTAATGATCCTTTGGATTTCTGCAGTTTAAGTTGTGATGTCTCCTTTTTCATCTCTGATTTTATTTATTTGGTTCTTCTCTCTTTTTTTCTCAGTCTGGCTAAAGGTGTGTCAATTTTGTTTTATCTTTTCAAAAAGCCAACTTTTTGTTTTGTTGCTCTTTTGTAGTTTTTGTTTGTTTCAGTTTCATTTATTTCTGCTCTGAACTTTATTATTTCTTTTCTTCTAGTAATTTTGGATTGGTCTGCTCTTGTTTTCTAGTTCTTTGAGATGCATCATTAGGTTGTTTATTTGAAGCTTTTCTGCTTTTTTGATGTAGGCATTTATTCCTATAAACTTTCCTCTTATTACTGCTTTTGCTGTATCCCATAGGTTTTGATATGTGTTTTCATTTTCATTTGTTTTGAGAAATTTTTAAATTTCCTTTTTAACCTCTTCATTGACCCACTGGTCATTCAGGGGCATATTTTTTAATTTCCATGTGTTTGTATATTTTCCAGTGTTCCTCCTGTTATTGATTTCTAGTTTTATTTCATTGTGGTCAGAGAAAATATTTGGTATAATTTCAATGTTTTTGAATTTTTTAAGACTTATTTTGTGGCCTAACATATCGTCTATCCTTGAGAATGATCCATGAGCTGAAGAGAAGGGTGTGTATTCTGTAGCTGTTGGATGAAATGTCTGTAAATATCTATTAGGTTCATTTGGCCTATAGTGCAGATTAAGTCCAATGTTTCTTTGTTGGTTTTCTGTCTGGATGATCTGTCCAGTGCTGAAAGTGGAGTGTTGAGGTCTCCAGTGATTATTGTATTGGAGTCTATCTCTCTCTTTAGCTCTGATAATATTTACTTTATATTTCTGGATGCTTCAGTGTAGGTGCATATGTATTTAGGATTGTTATATCGTTTTGCTGAATTGACCCCTTTATCATTATATAATGACCTTCATTGTCTCTTTTTACAGTTTTTGTCTTGAAATCTATTTTACCTGATAGAAGTATAGCTATTCCTGCTTCTTTTGGTTTCCATTTGCATGAAATATCTTTTTCCATCCCTTTATTTTCAATCTATATGTGTCTTTACAGGTGAAGTGGGTTTCTTGCAGAAAACATATAGTTAGTTAGCTCTTTTTTTTTTTTTTTTTACCCATTCAGCCACTCTGTGTCTTTTGATTGGAGAGTTTAGTCCATTCACATTCAATGTTATTATTGATAGGTAAGGACTTATTTCTGCCATGTTGTTATGTGATTTCTGGTTGTCTTGTTAACTTCATATATTTGACAGCAATATAAATAAATTAATACTGAAAGTATACTCTTAGAACTCACCAGAACATTGAATGAAGATCTGGAAATCTTATTAACCAAAATAAACAGAAACAAGGGCTTGTTTCTTTTTTCCAAGAGGTGTGCTTGGAAAGTCAAGAGGGACGTGAATCATTACCAAATGAAGTATTAATTGTGTGTATTTTGAGGCTTTTGGGGGCCATATTTAATAGAAAAACAGAAAGCAAGAGATTTTTTTTTTGCAGCTTTTATCAATTTATTTTCTGTATTGAAACACACAGATCTAAGATAAAGACAACTTTAAAAGGCATGCTTATTTTATACTATATTTTATGTTTCTAAGATGTACCTTTTCACATATTCTTCTGAAACTGGGGTATACCTTGCAATTGTTCCTTTTTTCCTGTTTGTTTGTTTGCTTATTTAGCAAAAGATTTTTTAACCTCAAATATTTATCTCAGACAGTAACTTCATGTAGTCTGTATTTTTCCTCAATAACAATTATGTAACTTTAAGAAAGCAAAGTTATATTATTTTGAATTTTAATCATGTTCATTAAATGTGAAATGAGGATAAAAAATGACATAGTCTTTCAAGTAGGCCAGTATGAAAAAATATAAAACAGAGTTAGTGCAATTCTCTCATATGATTCATAGTCTGAAAACAAACATTTCTTCTTTCTTTTTGATTTCCCAATGATTTCTAAATTTACATTTCTATAAATATAAAAAAGAAGCTACTATTGGAAAAAAAAGAAATTAGCACTGCTAGCTCTTTTAGATGTCTGTTGATTCCCAAAGCATATGTGTTATGATTTTTTGATTACCATGTTAATAAATATAATTCTGAATATTGTTATTTTAGATTGCAACCCTATTATGGTTGCTATAAGGAAAAGATTAATAAAAAACTCTTGCTCAATAACTGGATTGCACTTGTGGTTTGCAATATTGAACATTTTGATAAGAAAACATGCTGAACATAATGCATGATTTGTGTAGAATATAAATTTGCTTTTAAGAAGATTACATGAACATAGTATTTCAAAAACCCTATTATTAAACCATTTTCCATTATGAATTCTCTAAGCTTTGATCTATTTTTTACTGAAGTATTTTCATTTATTAATTCAGCCAACATTTGTTACTTCATTTGTTCAACAGATATTTGTTGATACTATGAACAGGCTTAGGCACTAGTCTAGATATTAAGCGTACAATGAGGAACAAAGAAGGACAAGGTTTCTGATCTCATGGAATTTGGGAGAAACAATTAATGTACGAATAAGGTAATTCTAGGTAATAATAGATGCTATAAAGAAAACTGTTTGACACAGGGGAGAGTGGTTATGGTAGGTAACGTACAGGGGCATGGCTCCCTAATATGTGCTGAGCACAGTGCCAGGTCCCCTGGAAGATGTGAATCCAAAAGAGCGCCTGAGATGTGGGCTTTGGAAAAGATCCAGTCCCATCTCTGCCCAGAGGCAGATTTCCCAGGAGCTAACACTAAGGCATTCAGCCTTAGGCCCCGTCACTTGCATGTAGTAGAGTATTCTAGATGGAAGCCAGGTGGCAATCAGGACATGTTTTCTATGTAAGTATTTCAGGAGAATTATCCAAAGCCATCTCAGAAGAAAAGGACTCATATATTTAAAGTTCAAGTAATTAGTTGTGTTTTTTATTTTCATTCTGAATATTCACTTTCTTACCTAATTTTGTATTTGTATACTTGAAATCTTTTGCTTCAAAAGATCCTCCCTCCCCAAACATGTATACGCTCCAAGCCCTGTGAAACCTGGTTTTGTTCCTGGCTGTTAGCCTTTGTCTATATTTATGACTTTCAGCAAGCTATTTACACCCTTTGTGCCTCAGTTTCCTCATTTGTAAAATGGAAATATTACCCCTCCCCCTGCTTGATTTCCACAGAGTTTTATTTCCTTCTGTGCACATGTGTGTAGTTCTAATTTAATAGCAAGTACATGTGGTGTTTGTTTTTCCATTCTTGAGATACTTCACTTGGGATAATGGTCTCCAGTTCTATCTAAATTGTTGCAAAAGGCATTAATTCACCCTTTTTTATGGCTGAGTGGTACTCCGTGGTATACATATACCACATTTTGTTAATTGCTCATGAATTGATGGGCAGTTGGGTTGATTCTACATCTTTGCGATTGTGAATTGTGCTTCAATAAACATTTGAATGCAGGTGTCTTTTTGATAAAATGACTTCTTTTCCTTTGGGTAGATACCCAGTAGTGGGATTGTGGGATCGCATGGTAGGTCTACTTTTAATTCTTTGAGGAATCTCCATATTGTTTTCCATAGAGGTTGCACTAATTTGCAGTCCCACCAATAGTGTATAAGTGTTCCTTTCTCTCTGCATCCATGCCAGCATCTATTGTTTTGGACTTTTTTTTTTTTGAGACAGAGTCTCACTCCGTTGCCCCAACTAGAGTGCTGTGGCGTCAGCCTAGCTCACAGCAACCTCAAACTCCTGGGCTCAAGCAATCCTTCTGCCTCAGCCTTCCGAGTAGCTGGGACTACAGGCATGTGCCACCATGACCGGCTAATTTTTTTCTCTTTTTGGTAGATATGGGGGTCTCGCTCTTCCTCAGGCTGGTCTCGAACTCCTGAGCTCAAATGATCCACCCTCCTTGGCCTCCCAGAGTGCTAGGATTACGGGCGTGAGCCACCCCCCCCCCCAGCCTGTTTTTGGACTTTTTAATAAAAGCCGTTCTGACAGGGATAAGATGATATCTCATTGTGGTTTTAATTTGCATTTCCCTGATGATTAGTGATGTTGAGCATTTTTTTCATGTTTCTTGGCCATTTGTCTATCTTCTTTTGAAAAACTTCTGTTCACATCTTTTGCCCACTATTCTAGATATCAGCCTAGGTGAAGAAATTATGACTAACACCTCAATGGCAATTACAGGAACAACAAAAATAAATGAAATTTGATTAAATGAAAAAGCTTCTGCACAGCTAAGGAAATAATCAACAGAGCAAATAGACAACCTACAGAATGGGAGAAAATATTCATAAACTATACAACTGATAAAGGGCTAATATCCAGAATCTATGAAGAAATCAAGCAAATCAGCAATAAAAAAACAACCCCATACACTTTTCTTTTATAAATGGTAGCTATTATTAATATATAGGAAAGTTTGGATTAATAACCTAATAATCTGGCATGTTTTGTTTCTAGGAACATTGTGTTTCCCTCATACAAAGGTTCCTCTTGGCATATCTTGGAGTAGCTTATCTCCTTTGACTAACACAGAAATAGGTGACCTCAATGTCAAAGTTCTGAATATGATGATTGACAATAACTTCATAAATACATAGTATGGCATTGAATGTTAGGTTAGGTAGAATGATGAAAGCAAATGTGTTTGTTCATAATTATTCAACTCATCCAAGATTTCCCTGTATTATTAGAGAACAGTAGCATAAATTGACTGGGGCTGTTACAAATATGAGAAGGAGAAGACCAACATGGGCAGTAAACATCAGCAAAAGCTTCAGAGGATGTGTGATGTGAATTTGAGCCTGATGATGGGGTAGATTTGGACAGGTGGACCAGATGGCTCAGGATTCAAGGTGTCAGAGGAGAAGAGAAATGTTCTGAAAGAGTACAAATCCAAGTGTAGGAGGTTGGGTAGAGAAGACACAGAGATCCTTAAGAGGAGCCTTAATGAAGCATTGAAAAGTCATAAAAGCCTTTAAACAATAACACACAATTTGAAATTTCATTTAAATAAAAAATTGAATTTGTATTGAAAAAATATTTTAAATTTTATCCCTGTTACTAGTTCATTTCATATTCCAGCTGGCTAAGCCTTTGTTCCTAAAGCCACAAAGAAGAGAAAGCATTTGTTTTACCTTGGCAACAAATCCGTAGGTCATAAGTCTGAGAAGTGATTCAGTCAGTCATGACTTGCCCGAACAATTAAGGCTAGGGCTGACTCATTAATGACCTGTTTGATTAATAATGGTTATTCAGCTAACAGAAAGGGAATACTTTTCAGATGATGGGGTATCTAGAAACCAGCTTTAATGGGCTGTGGGTAGCCCTGAATGTTGGAGCAAGAACTGCCCACGGGAGTGGGGATAGCCACCACACTCTACTTAGTTGTAAACAATAGATACTGCACCTCGACACATGCCTGTATGGCTAGACAGGTGAATGAGAAGCTTCAATAGTGAAGTAGAGGGCATTTCAAAAATATTTAATGGAAAACATTCCACTAAGAAGAGGATCTTGCGTGACTACTCTATTTAGGCAATTTGAATCACTGTCCTACTGCCCAACACAAGCCTGGGGCAGCCTTGAGGCTGCCTATCATCATGTAACCCCTCTTTAAAGAATGGACAATTAGGGAGCAGCAGGACAGATGATTCAAACAACCTCTTGGCCAAAGGCCAAGGACTGTGTGGGGGTCAAAGTCCAGAAAAGGCCAATAGGTAAAGAGAGTGTCAAATCAGACATCAGCCAAGGCCACACTGAGCTTTATGTTATTGTAGGAGAAAACTTATCTCTGTTAACCCAGTTCTGACTGAACGTTTATGTATTGTTTCGTATTGGCTAACAAAAATGGTTATTAGATATGTTTAACACTTGGAGCTTCAGTTGTAGAAATGTTAGCAGGATGCATGAGATGATTAAGTTATTCTCTTGGGATGTAAAATTTTTTAATTTCCTGGTCTTCTCTCTCCTTCCCTTTCCTTCCCTCTCTTCCTTTATGTCTTTCCTCCCTCCCCTCTCTAATAAGTGTAACAAAAGCACTGGACCTTTAAAATCCGTATATGTCATTTTTATATGGGTAACTCTAACTATCCAAAGTAACAAAGTTAAAAATTTCATGATAATTTTTGAATATAAGTGCTAAAAGAAAAACTTTAGAAAAATTTAATAGAGTTTAATTGAGCAAAGAATGATTCATGTGTTGGGCAGCCCCCAGAACCAGAACCGGTTCAGAGAAACTCCAGGGCTGATTCATGGTTGGATAACATTTATGGACAGAAAAATGAAAACGATGTATGGAAAATGGAAATGAGGTGCAGAAACAGCTGGATTGGTTACAGCTGGGCATTTGCTTTATTTGGACACAGTTTGAACAGTTGGCTGCCTGTGATTGACCAAAAGATGACTGCTACGATTAGCTGAAGCTTAGCTATTTGTTACAGAAGCATACTCCTAAGTCAGGTTTTCAGTTTATTTACATACTAAGTTAGATTGCAGTTTGTATGTAAGGACTGAAATGTGTGAGTACAGAGGCTTTCTCAGGCCAAATTTAATTTGATTTTACAATTCATCTCTTTCAGTAAGCCTCTCAGTTCTGAGAGACTGACCAAAACTTTGGGCATTGATGCTCCTCTCTGTCATCATTGTAAAAAGACTTATTTGGTCTCAGTATGGAATTCACAGGTCTTATTTGGTCTCACTGTGTAATTCATAAGTCACAATGTCACATTAGTGGAATAATTCTTTAGGTTCCTGCTGACTTAGTAAAAGTGAGACCATTCAATGCTCAATGGATGCCTGCATACAAACATTTATGACTTGAGAGGATACAGTGCACAGGGGGCTATTATGATAACTGTCAGGAGGATTATACCAAAAGACCAATGTGTATTCCTTAGCAAGAGTCCTTATGAAATGAATCAAACAAAGTCAAGTCTAAGTTCAGGCAATGTAGGCAGATCCACAGTATTTGAGTCTAATTGGGCATAGTCCTTGCTTGGTGTGTGATGGCGATTAAGAACTATAGTTTGCTATAAAATGGCTTGATTTAAAGAGGGAATTCATTTTTGTTATTAGCCTTGTAACACAAGTCATAATAACCTGGGGATCCACTAGAGGAAATATAAGGATTAGAAAACCCTGGAAAACCCAAGCTTGTTATACACCATTAAGATGCTTGCAAATCAACCGTTAGTTGCTCTTATAAACACATCATGTGTTTCTTTCTCCTGAGAAATTTCCATAATGTATGGTGGAATGCATTATGTCTAACAAAACAGCAGTATCAGCCACCTTTTAAATTAAGTCTTTTGTAGTAACAAAATCAGGGATAGAAAGGTACAATATTCAGTTTTGTTCAATTCCAAACATAAGCTCCAAATTAGGCAAAAAAAAGAGCTCTAAATCTGAATGGTGTATTTTAGTAAGTGTTTTTGTTGAACTGGTATGTTATCATCTACCTTTTGGAGAGTGGCTTCTACTTGTTTGAAACCCTGGGAGGTCTGATTGGCTACAAAAGCCAAGATCTTCCCCAATTTATGGATTAGCTTCAAATTCCATACAAGTGGTACCCTACTACTGCCAAGAGAGTGAGCTCCAGGAACTCCACTAGAATCTTTCATCAGTGGAAACTAGCTTATCTTTGCCTGTTTCAAGGTTGGTGCTAATTTTAGTTAGTGACCGTTTTGGCCTCTGAGCCTAGGAGCTATTATGGGGACTTTGAGAGGGAGCTATTTGAAAGGCAGGAGGGAGCCACCCCAAATAGCAGGATCTAAAGTAGAGAGGAGGGAGAACAGAATAAACAGATAAACAATATAGGCCCTTGAGGGTTGGAAAAGAGGGCTACCCACTTGTGTTTGAGCAGGGATCAGTTAAATTTGTTCAACCATAAATCTGCATGATTCTTGAACACAGTCTGGTGGGAAATCTACTTTTTTGCAGCTTCTTTATAACATGCTATAAAAAAGGTATATAACCACATTTAGTGAAAAGGGACCCTATTGGATTTAATCCATTGATATCATACACATACACATAATTACTTTTACCCACATAGGTAATTCCCAGGCCTTGAATGCATAATGCCTGGAAGCATAATACACCTTTTGCAGGTATCACTCAGATAGGTTTTCTATATTTGGTAATGATCAGGTTATTAATTAGAAAGGTTAGAGTGTTGTTTGTAGTCCATGTAGGAAAGCAAGTAACAATAATGTTTAAAATATTGAGAACAGCTTTCTACACTTCCTTTGGAGTTTCAGGGTGACTCTCATTGGGTACACAGAGAGGCACTGACATTCATGGAATTGTTTCCTGATATTTTTGGCATTAGCCCACAAATCCAACAATTGCTCTGGTTTTGTGCAAGAGCATAAGCTATAGTTAAAGCCATTCACTGATTATGGTCCCAGGGATTTTCCCATAATAGAAAGGGAAGGATTAGTACAACAGGAAATGAGAAAAAAGGATAAGGCTTTCGTGATGGCAGAGAAGTCTTGATCCATGATCTTGGGGAAGCTGTTTACATCTGGGATGTTATCTGCTTCTGGGGAGAAATTTCCCTGGCCAGCTTTACTTTAACGTTTCCAACAGATATTCAGTTCTAAGAGTATGAATGTGTTCATTTGAGCTGTGAGATGTGGATCCAAGGTTTGAAGCCCTGAAGCTTCACTGAAGTGTGGGTGGTGAGAAGAACTTGGTATGGTCCTGTGCAATGGGGTTCAAGGGCAGTCTTCCTCTGAAGTCATTTCTGAAAGACCTAATCTCTGGTTTTTAGACTATGAAGGGTTTGATTGTCCTTGGTTGGTGGATCACGAAAAACTTCCTTTACCTGATGAAAATACACTTTGGCATAATGCATTAAAACCTTGCAATATTTAGTCACATCAATGTTTAGGAGAGTGGACGGTGCATGAAGTTCTATTACTAGGGGCATAGGACTTCCAGTGACTATTCCGTAAGGAGTCAAGTTATGTTTTCCAGTGGGGTTGGATCTGATTATCATTAAAGCCAATTGTAATACCTTTGGCCAAGCCAACCCTATTGATTCAGTTAACTTTGCCAATTTCAGTTTTAAGATGCTATTTGTTTCAATCCTTCCAGAACACCGAGGGTGATAGGGACAATGGTAGTGCTATCGTGTCCATAACATCTTATTTAACTGCTTTATAACTTGCCAAGTAAAATGAGTTCCCCTATTGCTGGAGATTTCTCTAGGAATGCCCCATAAAGAAAATACACTTTCTAATGGTTTCTTAGCTATTGTCACAGCATCAGCTTTCCTGCATGGGAAAGCCTCTACCCAACCAGAAAATATACAAACTATTATAAGAACATAATGATGCCCCATTGAGGATGGTACTGAATGAAGTCCATCTGTAAATGTTCAAATGGTCCATCAGGTGACAGAAATATACCACCTGGAGTTTTGACTTTTTTCCCAGAATTGAGTTTGACAAACGAAACATTGGTTGTAAACTATTTTAGCAATTTTGGAACAGTCATTCCACCAATATTTTTTTCATAATTTGGATCATTTTGTCTGTTTCATGATGAGTTGTGGAGTGCAGAGCTGTTAACAATGGAAGCTTTAAAGACTGGGGAAGAACCAGGCAGCCATCCAGGCCCTCTGTGAGTCCTCATTTAACATTGAATTTACATCCTTTCTGATACCAGTTTTGTTTTTCCAAATCAGGTAGATTGCACTGTTTATTAAATAGGTCATCATAAGAGAGTCGACTTGGCTCAATCTTATGGAACTCATTCAAATTGCATATCCTAACAATTTTAGCACCAGCTGATTTAGCATAAAAATGGACCAGGACATTGCCTTTATATTCAGGTTCAGTTTTAGATATGAGATTCAATTTTAATAATGGAAAATCTGTGATTGTAACAGGTTAGCAGAAAGGAGTTCATCTATTTGGAGTCCATTTTTGATGGGGGTCCCACTAGAAGTAAGAAACTCTCATTTCCATAAAATGCTGAAATCATTGCCTACTCCAAAAGCATATCTATTATCCGTGTCAATATTTACTGAATTGTCCTTAGCTATATGACAAACTTAGGTGAGAGCAAAAAACTCCAAAGGATGAGCTGACTTAAATTGGGGAGGAATTGCCTTCTCTGTTAGTTCATTTTGAGTTGTAACAGCACATCCTCCTGATATTTTTTTCCTTCAAATTTTTGGCATAGGACCCATCAAAAAATGGATTACCCAGTGGATTATCCAAAATTTAGGATTACCCAGTGGAGTATCTCATTAATCAACATGGTGGGGGACTATTTCCAAAACTACACTTACACAATTGTGGTCTTCATTGTTAGGTAGAGGTAATAGAGTAGCAGGGTTAAGTAGGTTGCAGCGTTTTAGATGAAGATTAGGAGACAGGAGAAGAATTTCATAAGATGTTAGTCTATTTGCTGAAAAATGCTGAATGTGTTTGGAATTTAATAGACTTTTCACAACATGTGGGACTTACAAGTTAAGTTCATGTCCTTAAACCAGCTCAGAAGAAACTTATACCAATTTGGTGGCTGCTACTATTGCTTTTAAACAATTAGGATGTGCCTTAGCTACTGGGTCCAATTGCAGGCTATGATATGCAGTGAGCCTATACTTCCCCCCATGGTCTTGGGTAAGAACCCCCAATGCCTGATTGTTATGTTCTTGAATGAACAAGGTAAAAGGTTTAGTGTAATTTGTCTGAAAGCTGGGGGGTGTTGTGAGACCAATTTTATTTGGTTAAAAGCTTGGTCATGACTGTTTCCCACTGTAAGGTGTGACTCCATTATTATTTTTAGGCATGTGTCCCAAAGTACAGAATTTATTTATTAACTATATACATTTACTACTGTACTAATTGAATTGAAGTTTTAACGTTTTCTTCCCAACTTTGATGGATCCACTTGTGTACTTTTTAAAGTACGTGACATTCCCCACCCCAACCCTAAGAACTTCACATAATGGTTTAAATAGCTACTTAGCTAGTTTAAAGAAAGAGTTTTAAAAAAAATACTCCCTTAATCCTGATCACAGGAAACAATTTATAATTTTCAGAATTTAATCTTTGTTGTCAATATTATGCCTTCTGAGTTTACTCTCTGTCTCATCAAACCAATAAATAAGGTTCTGAAGAAATAGTATGAGGTAGAGTAGGGAGCTCCTTGGAGGTGGCAAAAGGCAAGAAGTTAGAGACAATTCTAATTTTAGCTCTTTGAGGAATCTCCAAATTCTTTTCCACAAAGGTTGCACCAATTTGCAGTCCCACCAACAGTGTAAGAGAGTCCCTATCTCTCCACATCCTCACCAGCATTTGTTGTTTTGGGATTTTTTGATAG
>CAUYRT010048039.1:0-23601 GCA_963574885.1 Lepilemur ruficaudatus
CAATTTGTAGTGAGCTGATTTCCCAAAATATATTACCACTCAAGTTGACTTATCTTGTGACATTCAAAAACCTACTCTGTCAAAGTAGTCCAGAGAGTATATACATAGTGCTCTAACTGTATCTACGTACAACCAACACTCCATTTTAAGTGTATAATTAAATATTGACTGATTAACACTATGGTGCTCAAAGGGTGGGAACACTGGGGAATTGGGGGGTGGGGGGTAGACCCAAGGCTGAGGGTCGTGGGGGGTCACTGTGGAGGGGTGGGATATGCTTGAAAAGTAGTTGGGGAGCGGAATAGGGGTCTCAATAGGGGAAAGGAGTTCCTCTAAAACTGATTTATGTGATTAACTGTACACCTCGGTAAATTCACACAAGAAATTTTTAAAGATTCTCTTTTCGCGCCTCTTGAACTCTGTTAAAAGATATATGTGAAAAGGAGCCACAGAAAGATGAGGTTGCCAGATAAGGTACTTTTTCTGAACCAAAGAGGCTCCCAGACAAAACGAGGCCTGACTCGGTGGTCAGCTGTCGGAGTGAAACCGAATTCAGCAGGAGCAACGGATGAAGCATGCCAGGCGAAAGGCTTCATCGAGAATCTGAAAAAATTTTCAATACAGTAGCTTTGATGTCAGTTAAAGCAGATAAGCCCAGGTAGAGAAAGTTTATGGGGGAAATAAAGGAAGGAAACACCCTCCAGACTAGAGGAAAAGAATCTGTTATCCCTCCCGTGAGCCTTTCTCTAAGTGACTTTCGGGGGTTCCTGCCTTCAGCAGGGTCTCCACCCACGACGACGGGCTCGTGGAGATGTTTGTGTCCCCGGACCTGGTGACTTCTTTTCACGGCTCCGAAGCCCGCAGTCGCTCCCGTTTAGAAAATCTCCTGTATCCTTCTGGATGACGCTTGATCTCTTTCTGTCTGATTAATTACATCTTGGGAACCAAGAAGTAATTACATCAAGAACTTGGAGGCCTGCCCTCAGGAATGTCACGATGGCTTTCTGTTTGTTTGCTTTAAAGCAAACCAGCACTCTGGAGCTCGGTTCGGAGGGGCAGTTTTGTGCATTCGGTTGGACGCAATGCAACGGTTCTACTCCCAGCTGTGAGCATAAGAAATCAGGGGAAGGACATAAAGGAATGTGGTTCTCTCTCTCTGTCCCCTTTCCATTCCACTTTAGGACAGTCATTTTAGGCCTCTGTGTTTGAGTTTAGCATAGTGACTATTGTCAAATGTTTACTTGTTTACTTGAGGCTCAAGTGGGATGAAAAGCAGCAGGACAAAAAAAACGCCAGAACATTCCGAGGGCTGACACGTGTCAATGCACAGAGGAACAACACAGATCTTCAAAGGAACTTTCTTCTTTTTCTTCCTTCTTAAGAAACTTTGAAATCCTCTAACACTGATGTATGTGAATAGCTGTACAACTTGGTAAATTTACTACTAATCATTTGATTGTACACTTAAAATGGAGTAAAGGCATGATATGTAAATGATATCTCAATAAAGAAAATTAAAAAAAAAAACTTTGTCAGTCTGGTAAGTGTTGAAGACCGTTTGCTGAAGTGTTAAACTGCGCAGCTACACTGAGATTTCTCCTTCGCTGGTCTACTCTCCCAGGCCCCTGTGAACATCTGGGCCATGTGCACAGGCCTCTTCCAAACAGAAGGAAGCAGGCCCAGAAAGAGTGCGCGCCCGTAAAACTTGTAAATACGTTTCAGAAGTTCTCTGAAGCTCCTAAGCCTCCTGACTTCCTAGGCAAGGCGCCTCATCGCATTAACCGTCATTTAAGTGCGGAGCAGGTGGGTAGATTAGAGCCAGAGGGAGGAAAAGCAGAGGAAAAGGGAAGGTGTGTAGCGATTGGGTGATTAATGGAACAAAGATTTCAGAAAGTAATAAAGAGCTTGTCCCGAGGGCAGAAAACAGGAAACAACAAAAATAAGCATCGAATTGCCAAAACAGTCAAAGAAGAGAATAGAACAGAGAAACAGAGCAAGACAGAGAAATGCTCGTTTCAGCATAAGCATTATTAAAAGACGTAGGGGGGTTTGGAACTTGCCTTTTCGGAGCTATTTGTTTAAACAAAAATGAATCTGTGTTGCCTGGTTTCCTAAAAGTCAATCATTAACAATGGGTCAGTGATAGCTAAGAGCCTGCAGCTCTCCAGGTATGTGGAAAGCAGACTCCGTGTTGTTGGAGACATTTCTTTCTAAGAGGAAGTTGGTTGACTGCATCCAAGTGCCCAAGGACCTTCGGCTCCACGGCCCCACCACTCACGAAAGGAGCACCTGGATTTTCACAGCGACCACGGAGTGTAAACGGAGCTTCCCGGAGCAGTACTTCACATGTGAATTATCCGTGTGTACTCAGACTGAAGGCAAATTCACACGAGGCACACCGACAGATCATAAACATGATCTGTTCTCAAAGTCTGCACAAATCACACGTGGGCACAGACGTCCGGGTTTCTCCAAAAGCTGACCTGTACACCTGCAAAGGCAAAATCTCACAAAACAACCCTACTGCAACAGAAGTCATGAGAACAGCCGAAAATAAAGTAGAAGCCACCGACTGCGCGTCTGTGTGCTTGCATTATTTTGAATATCAGTGCTTGAAGGAAAGCAAGTTTACTAGAAGACGGGCTGATACACGCATGAGTTACGGAGATTCTCAAGGGGACACACTCAAGAACCGTGAAGGCTCGTAACACAAGCTTTGAGAAACTGAGGCCTTGTTTCCCAGGGCAGTTTTGGTTTTCTTTCATTTCTATGAAGCAGGTGTATCCTTCCCACAATGTGTACTCCCACCAGTCATGATCAGGGACATACCTGGGCTCACAGTAGACATCCTGAAAACAGAGTCCAAAATGCATTCAGTTCCGCCCACTTCAGTGTCTAATACGCTCCACAAACGTCCAGGAAATATACAAATGAACAAATGAACGGTTTGCTGAAATAAGATTCTGAAGAATTTGGTAATGGGGAGGGTATTATCTTCTATAACGACACAGATTTGTTCTGTAATGTCCCTCAGAAGCACAGGCAATAATCAGCTGACACAGAAAGGAACATCTCCCTTATGCAGAAGTGACTGAAGTGGAAAAACAAAAATGACCGCAAAATACTGGGTGGGAAAGATGGCAACAAAGCAAACTTCAAAGTCGGGCAGTGCTACCAAAAAGGGAAAAAGAAGCCATGGGAGGAGCCAAGAGCAACAGCTCTACTGAAATTCAACAGCAGGACTTGAGCCCTTAGACAAACTGGTAAAAATTAAAAGTCACAGCAGTTATTTATTGAACACTTGCTATGTGCCAGGCAGTACACATGCCTTGTCTAATTTAATCTTCATAACAACCCAGTTACGTAAGTATTTTCATCAGCCTCATTGCACAGTGAAACTGGGGCTAATCTTCCCAGAGTCACCCACCTACCAAGTGATGGACCCGTGACTTAAAAACACATCTGTCTGACTCTGCAGGAGGCCCCAAGGAACACAGCACAAAGACGCATGTGACTAATTAAGGAAAAAGTGTTTGAGGTTCTTCTTCCCAATTTAGAAAACATGAGGGAGAATTCTAGAACCTTTCATTGTCCGCAAATAGCAAAGCAAACTTGCTGTTAGAAAGTTAAACGCCGTTTACACGAGTTTGAAAGGGAAGTAAACCTCCGATTTTTAGTTTCTCCGGATAGTTATTCAGTTTTGTGTTTTCTAGGTTTAACAGAAAAGGAGATTGGACGGTGAAACCTCTCCCAAGGCCCAGGAGACTGCTGGAAAGTCACAGATCCGTAAGGGACAGGCTCTGACGTCCACCGACACGGTGTATTGTTCCAACAATGAACGTTCAAAGCAAAGACGCGTGAGGTTACTGAGATAGAATAAGACGGAATCTTCCTGATATTATTCTCTTTGCTAGCAAACCAAATTATTAAAAACTGATTTATGCTAAATTATAAACCACAACATAATTTCATCACTATGTTGTTCACATTTCTGTTTTTATGTTTATTTATGTTCCTCTGACGCGACAGGACACACACACATTCTCATTTAAAACTCTGTTGTAACTTGCTCCCGTTGTCCCCTGGGTCCTCATTCTCTCTCCATGTGTCTATCTTGAGTAAAGCGCAAATAGTTCAGCTCGATCACACAACGGATAAACCTTAAATAAACTAGACAGGGTGGCACCAAGATTCTAAATTAGACCAGCAGTCACCCTCACGGTAATGGAATAAGTAAAGCGTGAACAATTAAATAAAATGACCATTTCTGATGTGAAGTTTGGTTTTCCTGTTTTGACATAGTAAAAAAAAAAAAAACAGGGTAGCCTTCCTTAGGAAAAATCTTTCTTAGACGAAATGTGTGTTTTAAGCTATCCTATCTAATATATCAGCTACAGTGTACCCATATATATCTCATATTTATATGTGTGTATCCTCCATTATATGTACTATGTTACAAAATATACAGGATTAGTTCAAACAGTTGATACTGGGTATATTCATAAAGAAACTTTCTCTGCCTGGGCATGGTGACTCATGCCTGTAATTCTAGCATTTTGGGAGGCCAAGGCAGACGGATCACTTGGGGGCCAGGAGTTTGAGACCAGCCTGGGCAACATAGCGAGACCCCGTCTGCTCACAAAATAAAAAACTAGCCGGGCGTGGTGATGTGTGCCTGCAGGCCTAGCTACTCGGGGGCAGAAGGATTGCTTGACGAGTTTGAGGTTGCAATGAGCTATGATGACACCACTGCACTGTAGCCCAGGTAACAGAGCAAGACCCTGTCTCCAAATAAAAAAAAAGAAAAATTTTTCAGTTGGGCTTAAAGTGTATTTGTAAGTCCCCAGTACAAAATGGTCCAGTTATTTTCTTTTTCAAACCTTTGAATGTTATAAGAAATAATTCTATGAATGCCAGGGGCATGCAAGAGGTAGGAGGGAGGAAAGAAAGAGCAAGCCAGTGATACACTCTGAAAATAAGACCCATCAGTAAATATTAACATAAAACTTAATCAGTAAAAATTAATATCGAGCCAGGCGGGATGGCTCACGCCAGTAATCCCAGCGCTTTGGGAGGACAAGGCGGGAGGATTGCTTGAGGCCAGGAATTTGAGACCAGCCTGAACAGTATAGCAAGACCTCATCTCTACAAATAAGACAAAAATCTGTAGAATAAAATTTAAAAAAATAAGTGTACGTTAAGTGTCGTCTTTTCAAGGTAGTGACTATAAAGTCCAACAGGGAATATTCACAGGAACAGAAAAATGCCCTTCTGGCAGCGCGTTCTGAGGTTGCAACAATGTAGCGAATTGTAGCTTCTTTCACACGTATACCCCGTGGTGTGTGATGCCAGGCAGCACACTTAGCTCCCTTTGTACCTTAGTGTTTTAATGCAAAAGGAGATATTCTCTCTATAGCTTATAGCTTTAGACAATGCCCAGGAGCTGACTTCCATGAACCGCTTTCACATTCCTACTCAGAATTCTCTGAGAAAAGCTGTCATTTCGTGTTTCTCTGTATGCGAGACTGCCTGGTCTCCAGGCACTGGAGTAAAAGGAAGGTCTAAGGTAACATCTTCATTTATTCATATGATTTTCATCTTGGGCAGCATTATACAAGCCAATCAAATTGGGAAAGCAATGGCATATTATAGTATATTTTATCAAATGAAGTTTAGGCTGCAAACAGAATAGAAAAGATTCTGCTACACGTGAGGGTTTTATATTCTTGTCATCTGTAAGCATCTTCGCAAAACAACCTACACAGAGTAAGTCTTAAAAATAAAGCTTTAATGACGGTGAAAAAAGAGGATAAAGCTAAACTCCAAAGGACATTTTTTAAAAAATTATACTAAGATTTTTATGTGAAATTCAACCCTGTTCTCCCTTAAAAAAAAAAAATCCTAATCAAATAATAGAGAGACAAACTCTAAACACCAACTTTCTCCCGTAGAACACTAGAAAACTGACAAGATTAGGTCTTCAAAGAGGCTGAGCTAAGAATTCTCCTAAGCTTTAAATTCTCTGCCAAGGCTAGGTTTTATGTCTTGAGGGAAAAAATTCTGTTTGGCGTTTCTTTTTCTTTTTAAGAAAAAAAGAAGCTATAATTATAGGTTTACAGTTACATTTGTGGAACAAAGTACGGCTAAAGAAAGAAAAACATCAAGAAGCTGATTATCGCTAAATATATAAAGATGGAATATTCTAACAATACCAGGTGAATGCACGCTTATAGCAAAACTGTAATTTAAATCAAGCTATCAAAATATTTCAAAAGAGAGCAAGTTTTATGATTTTCAAAGTTGATCTTTAGAATGAAGTATGATCATAGCTATTAACAATATGCCGTAATATAAAATATGCTACACATTGCTTCTGTTAATAACCAAGACAGCTTCTCAGGAAACATTCTTTACAGAGCAATCCTGATTAACGTACAAGAGGCAGCTTTTCTCCTTTGAGCCTTAGCCTTAACCATGCATCATTATTTTCGAGTCAGTGTTTATGAAAATTGTAGAGATGATAACATTTTAGACATCCCCTTGTCTATATCCATTATCAGTAGGGAATATTACTTTTTCACCTCCTCTCTACCCTTCATTCCCCAGTTAGACATTGTGTTTCCATCACTATATAGCTTGGCCATCACAAACGGGAAAACGACCAACGTGTCCTCATGTGCAAAATCTGAAACTGTCTCTTTCAGGGTAACATGACCTGTTAGTCATCTGAAGATCAAGACAGGGGTGAGGATTTATTAGGCAGAACCACGCAGGACGTATATATCACGGGCTGCAGGACAGAGCTTATTAAATGATTTCACTGCTCAAATAACTGAGTGTAAAAGGGGAAACGTCTGACCGACTGTGGTCAAACATGACTGTTGCTGCAGCAGATTAAAGGCCCCAGAAGTATCCTCAGCTAGCTCAGTGCCCAGATGTCACTTCGTGTGATTTTGTTCTTCACGGGCAACGTCTCAAAGGGCCCTGCATGTGTGAAAATCTAGCCTGAACTGAGGTTTGAATGTCAGTTTGCTTTCACCTTTGGAATGCACGAGCGCTTTGGACGTGGAAATCTTATCCCTCTTCCTTATCAACAAGGCATTGACAGAATTCAGATTTACAGATCAGACGTGGAACTACGGAGAGTGTCCTCTACGTTAGATAAAATACGGAACTGGGCCGGGTGCGGCCGCTCACGCCTGTCATCCTAGCACTCTGGGAGGCCGAGGCGGGAGGATCGCTCAAGGTCAGGAGTTCGAAACCAGCCTGAGCAAGAGCGAGACCCCGTCTCTACTATAAATAGAAAGAAATTAATTGGCCAACTAAAAATATATAGAAAAAATTAGCCGGGCATGGTGGCACATGCCTGTAATCCCAGCTACTCGGGAGGCTGAGGCAGGAGGATTGCTTGAGCCCAGGAGTTTGAGGTTGCTGTGAGCTAGGCTGATGTCACGGCACTCACTCTAGCCCGGGCAGCAGACTGAGACTCTGTCTCAAAAAAAAAAAAAAAAAAAAAAAGAGCAAGACTTGGCGCCGCAGATCTTCCAGGACCAGTGGCGGGGGGAGGCGTTTTTTTAAGCCCTTGCCACTAGAGGGCGGCAGACCCTGCACCCGCGTCCTCCGCTGCCACCTGCCCTCTCCACCCCTTGCGACCCCCGCCCCTCCCCATCCCCGGGAACCTAGAAAAGCTCTTCAGCGCACATGACAAGATGCAGACGGCACACGGACCCTCTCTGCTGGCGCCAGCTGGAATTCCTGAGACAGACCGAGCTCCCAGGGAGCGCGGGCCCATCCTGGCAGTTCCAGACCCTGCCTCAAACCGGACTTCTGTCGCCCAGAGCAGCAAGGGCCCTGACGACAGACACCCCTGAGCCCGAGACCCCACGGGGAGGTGTGGCAGCACCAGGAGTCTGGAAACAACAAAGCTTGTTAGTTTCACCAGGCCACGTTACATGCTTTCCAGAAGTTTCTAGACATTATACACCTGCTCTCTCTGACCTTGTTTTACAGGTTAGGAAAAACCGAAGTCCACAGTTATCCAAAGTGGCTTGTAAGAAGCCCCCCTCTCCTGGTGTCCGGCCCGATACCGTCAACCCCCTGGGCAGGAGTTGCTGTAGATGAACCAGACGTCTTCACTGGTGTGTGTTGCGCTCCTCTTCCCCTTCCCGAGAGAACAGCCGACCCCAGGAGGTGGCTTCTGTCTGGCACCCTCCCCTGGGATGTCCCCAGCCAGACCACCAGGAGCACAACGCTGGCTGAACACACCGTGCAGAGTGCTCAGGCATGGACCACACACCACGGGAAACCGGGCATCACAGCACCAGCAGGGGCTCAAGAGAGTGGGGGCTTCGCTCAGGTAATTTGGGGGAAGCCTTGGAGGGACAAGGGTTTGCTGGAGTGGGCGCTGTTGGGAAGCAGGGGAATTCTTTGACTGGGACCTCGGTAAATCTCACATGGGCCAGGTGAGCGCAAAGCCCGTGGGGACTGGGACAGCGGCGGCAGGCGTCCGGGTAGACGGGAGGGGGTGTTTGGCATTTTGTGGCTTACACAGTGACCTGGTGAAATTATGAAGTGGCCTTGTTTCTTGTCTCACTTCACATTGGTCACAGCAGGACCCCGGCTCAGGTTGGTGTTCTGTGAGATCGTTTATGTGGAACAAGAAAACCCCACTGCCCAGCAAGGAGCGCCGGGCCAGCCCCTGACTACGTCCAGGGCTCAGGGGTCTCAGGCCAGCTCCTTATTCTCCCTCTGCTCTCTCTAGCTGGGGAGACACAGTGGGGACCAGACAGAACAGTGCAGCACAGTGCCCCAGAACTTACTTAAGCATCTAGCTATTACTTGCTTTGCACTGTTCTAGCAATCCTGTCTCTATCTCCCGTGAGGACCTGTGGAGAGGGCTCCTTCCCCGAGCACTGCTCATTAGCACCCCACCAAAACATGCCGTCCAGCATGTGCCGGGCACAGTGGCTCAGGCCTGTAATCCTAGCACTCTGGGAGGCCAAGGCGGGCGGATTGCTCGAGGTCAGGAGTTCAAGACCAGCCTGAGCAAGAGCGAGACCCCTGTCTCTACTAAAACTAGAAAGAAATTATATGGACAACTAAAAATATATATAGAAAAAATTAGCCAGGCATGGTGGCGCATGCCTGTAGTCTCAGCTTCTCAGGAGGCTGAGGCAGGAGGATCGCTTGAGCCCAGGAGTGTGAGGTTGCTGTGAGCTAGGCTGATGCCACGGTACTCTAGCCCGGCCAACAATTTTAGACTCTTTCTAAAAAAAAAAAAAAAAAAAAAAAAAAAGCTTCTGAAATACAAATACAGTTGAGCTGGATCACAGGAGGAGGACTTGGTTAAATATACAGAAATGGTGGTGGCTTCAACTATCAAAGTATTTTGCTTCCAGCCAAGTCAGATCCAGGTCTCTGTTTTCTTCTCGAGGCTTCCTACTACGACAAGGAGGTAAGAACAAGATAGATTTGCAACCTGCAGCACGAGCGCCCAGACCTCCTTCCCAGGGAGAGCGTCTAGACAGTTCCACGCTGCCGTACCTACATCCTACGTGATCACTCCCAGGAGAGACGAGAGTGAAAGATGCATCGTGAACAGGTACTCTCAAGGTTGTTAATGAATACACACCTTATTATAATTATGGGAGAAATAAGCACGGAACTCGGAGGCCCTTTTACAAAAGCTAACGTCATTCCTGACTCTGGTGTCTCATGACCAACGTGAAGCTATTTTTCCTTTGTTTGTGAGCTCCTGATGTGTCTGTTCAAATCACTTTAAAACCCAAGGAGCCTAAAGAAGCCGACAAAGGTTGACGAGCTAACAAAATCACTCGTCACACAGCCTAAAAACTCTCGTGTCCCCTTTGTTAAGTCTAGATAGGCTCTAAGTATTTGCTAGTATTTTCAGCTGACCTTTGCACAAAAAGAGAAAGAAAGAAAAAGTATTTGCTAATAATGTAAACAGACTGTTTGAAATGACAGCTATTTGATGCATAAAATCCGCTGTTAAAACCTTCAACATACCGTAGGCTCTTTGAACGTGAGAATTAAAAGGCAAAATGCGAAAGTCCGCTGCGGCAACCTAATGGATTTATACTTTGTTTCTAAAATTGCACTGTCCCCCTGGAAGGAGCTAGGAGGCAGGCTAAGCAACACTGAAGGCAGCCAGGGAAGAAGGTAGGGCTCCCAGCTGAAAAGGGACGGACCTGCGTTACCTGACAGTCCCACCTGCGCAGCAAGACCCCAAACCAACCGCTGAATTGCAAAGAGCTCCCCAGGTGCGTGTTATTCCCACAACTTGGATTTTAAGTTTCTTTCTCGCCCAGGCTTTTCTTCTGAGGCAAGAAATGGTAAGAGGAACCCTAACTGCTTCGCCTCTCATGCCCCACCTCCTATCACAAAGCCCCGCACACAGCAGGCGGCCAACGTTTGATTAAGAATCCCTCCGCCCAGGGCCTTTAGGAAACGTCTAAGTGGGTTGTGTTTAGTGCCACCCCCACGATGACAGTGTCCCTCGGGAAAACAAAATGACTTAGCAAATATTTTTATCTTCATGCAAATATAAAGCAATGGGAATGGGAGGCTGCATTTGCTGTTCAAGGTATTTTTAAGTATCAAGGAAAAGAGAGGGAGGGAGATTTGGAGAAATGAGGAACCCCTCTGATTCCCCAGAAATTGTGTCACCTTGGCAGTGACAGGCCTACCCTGTGACTCTTATTTGACAGATGGAGAAAATGAGGCCTAGAAAAGGGAAACCCATTCCCAAGAAGGTCTTCCCTTCCTTTGGTCCTCATGGCAGAGGTCAGGTTCAAGTGCATTGCCCCGGAGAAGATGGACAGGAGCCAGGAGACCCCACTGGCAGGCACATTTCGTGCTCTTGGTCTGCAGGGTTTTATCCCCACAATCGGGCCCAGGCATGAATCCAGATGACCATCTCCTGGCCGCCCACAGACGCCCTGGGGTGACTGGCTGGGTAAACTGTAGGCTTCTCGGAGACCCCCAGGGCATCTCCTGCTAGGGCAGGGAGTGGCATGAACCCGGCTGGGGATTATTCTCGTAGCTGGGGCCCCCGCAGCTCATAAACACGCCCAGGAGCTGAAGTCCGGCTGTCAGGACACCGGGGCTGGACCACACTCCTCCTCCTTCCTGGAAACCAGCTGCTGATGGGATCCCAGAGCTGAAGCTGCTTCCTCGTTGTAGGAACGGATCTTTCATTTCACAGCTGGTAAAGGGGGTCGGGGTATTATATGCCAAGTCCCAGACAAGGAAGTCACTGTGATGCCTAGTTAATGACACCTGACTTCTTTCTTTTCACTGACAGTCTCAATTTGCTATTCCCCAGATACCAGTTTCTGGATTACTTCTGTTATCTTTTTCACTCAAAAGGCTGGTAAGTTATCTCTAGAACATTAATTTTATCAACCGGGATAGTAACACTGTCGTTATACATTACGATGACCAGAAAGTTCTTTATATTGTCACTGCTACGAAATGAAGTTTGTAATGATTACCTGCACATGAGACTTGCCACTGACTCACGCTTTATAAAAAGGATTTTCAGTTCAAATGTGTAGCATCACCCAGATATAATTCTCTAGGAAGAGAATTCCTGTTTTTTTTATTTATTTTTTTGCAAACAATTTTAGAGGCAGGGTGTTAAACTGATTGAAATTTCACAAGATTGACATTATTGCTTAAAGTGCTTGAATTGGTTACGTTAAAAAAAAAAATTAAGGTACAGGTTATTTTAAATAAAAACTACAATGTTTTTTAAGCAAGAAAATAATAAGAATGCCACACAAATACAGTAACTATTTTGGTTACACAGAAATGGAAGCCCAAAATAAATTAATGTAATACTGGAAAACAGAAATTTAATTAGGCAGAAAAGGAGGAAATCATTTTCCCTGACCCATGCCGTTTACATGAGTTAATCACAACAGTGCTGATAAATGCCTTGACCATGTAATAGCAAACGAGGGCAAACATTTAGTGCACGGTATTTTATACACATGAATATACAAAGTCGATCAAAACGCAATGTCTAAAGATAAAATCCATCTGTAATAAAGCTACACTCCAATATCTAAAATAAGCCCTAACGTCCAGTTAGAACATAGTTCATTATTAGGCATGCCCATGAAATTAAGGGTATCCATGAAAATAAATGCATAGGGACCGCTTCTGTCGTTTTATTTTTCCATTTATTTTCCATTTCATCTTAAATGCAGGCCATAAAATCAAATCTGACTGGCCTCCTATTCAGACCAACGCCCTGCTGGTGTCTGCTCCCTGCTCTCCTCAAACCAGCCCACTTCCTATTATTGCCTTGGAATGGAAAATCCATCAGCGTAACAGGACTGGATGTCAGCATTTTACCAAAATTTGCTCTGATACAAATGACTTCAGCATACTGTACCATTATCTAGATGCTGAACTAGAACGTAACCAGTACAGCAGATATTTCTTTTTTTCTTTTTTTTAAGATGTAAAATGCTGTCACTTGTTTTGAAACACCCAGCGGTTAAAAGCAACACGGCAGGCCTCCTTACTCCCGCCGGAAAATGACACACAAACCCCCTTGCTGAGCCTTTGTGCTACTGTTGACCTCAGAATGGTCTCACGTCTCCCACCCTACTCCCTGCTTTACACCATAAATGACGGATGAAAAGTAAAGACCCCTTGGGGTGCTGCTGTCTTTACATAGACAGAAGTGATTGGGGGTGGGGGGACGTAGCTGCCTAGTGTTTGTTTCATTTGTTGAAGAAGAGGGAAAAAAAATTACCAGATAGCACTAAATTTTACAAAAACTGATGGGCGTGTTCCTGGAGAAGTGTGTTTTGGTCTTTTTCCAATCTTCTTGTCCTGTATCACACAATTGTATTAATGTCTTTGCAATATTTTCCATACTTATCTTTTTTTTTTTTTTTCCCAAAAATATACCCATGAAGACTGAATTTCAGCTAACTATGAAAAGGAATTACACGTCAGTTAAGTCGCTGGGGAAAACTTTCCACACGCCCAGACAAGAGAGAAACGTACACTACACTTACGACTTAGCATTTCAATGTTACTTCAACAGGCTTCCAATTGAAACTTTTTAAAAATAAATTAGTTTCAACAGTCGTTTCTAAGGTAATTTTAATAGTTTTCTTATGAATCAGTTCCAAATATATTAGAGATCAACCATCATTTTCTTAAACTTCGTAACTTGCAGTCAAATATATGGGTTATATATAACACAAACATTTCCCTCCATCAGTTACCTTCCATTGGAAAGTGCCTCTCCTTAAAATAAAGATTCACCTTCCAGGTGCTGCATATGTTTCGTGGAAGAAAAAAAGACAGAAATATTTATAAATATGAATCTGCCTCTCAACAAGGCAAGGAACATTTTCATCGCCTGTATAAAACAATTAACAAGATCATCACCCTGCTTTGTCTTCTCCAGTGAAAAGTAAAACATTTCACTTCAAGCATGAACAAAGGAAATGTTGGCATGCTTACTTCAATTCTGAGCGGTAGACGGCTGAAGGTATTCCAAAGACGAGAAATCCAGTTTTCATCTAGATAAAGTGCTGTCCTCTTCACTGTTGCAGAATGGCCACTAACCTCTTCGATTTCAGTTCACATTGCGCCAGAAGTTTGCATGTCCGTTAGCAGATGCTTTAGGTAACAAAATACCATGTTCACAGTATAAACATAGTGTATGGAAGTCAAGTGATTTCCCAAAGGAAGCCAGGATCTGTGACTTGCAGTATCGGTAGGAAACCAAGAACCAGGCTCAACGGCAAAACGGCAAATCGACCCTTTTAATAAAAGGTACCAACACTCAAATGCTCTAATAAATACATACATAACACAAGTGAAAAAAACTAAAACTATCGTGAGATGAGGTTCTTCCGAAACACTGTCCTGTCAAGCATCCTAGGAGTCTGAGCCCGAGAGCCCGCTGCCGTTGTGTCCACCCCTCCACGCGCCCACTGACACTTCCTCTGCCCCACGCCACCCCCGGCCACCCCCAGCGTTCCCTCCACCGGGAGGCTCTGGATTTGCCCTGGGACTTCGCCAGTGCCTCAGTAAACAGAGTATGTTTAAAACTTAAGTTGCACGACGCACTGCCCGCTGTCGGGGTGCGGTGCCGCCTTGGTCAGTCCTGGTGAAGAGCGGTGTCGCGCTGCCTGGCGAGGGGGAGTTTTGCCGGCCGGGCAGCCAGCGCCCTGCGGAACATCATCAGGACTGGAAAGATGCCTTGAGAAGCTTAGCGGGGCCAGATACGGGATAAATGCAACTCACGGGACCTTACAGAAGAAAAGTGTCACTAAGAATCAACAGCACATAGTTCTCTCCCTGAAACTTGGTTTTGGCAGCAAGATAAGAAAAGTCATTTTCACTGTCCCCCAAAACTCGCTCCTCTTGGCTTTGCCTGCCCTGAGCTCCAGACTGTCTCAGCCCCTGGAATTCTACCGGCTGGGTCAGCGCAGCCCGGCGCAGACGCCAGCCACCGCCAGCTTCTCTCCACCCTGCTCCACGTGGAGGATGCTTTTATAGTCTGCAGGTTACTCACTTTTGCACATTTCTGCCTGCACACACTTAAAGCTATAGTCGCAGCCCTGAAAGGTGAACAGCTACCCAATTCTCTGTGCTTGTGACAGGAAAGAGACAGAAAAACTGAGAGTAGGCGGCGGTGCTTCCAGGCACGAGTTAAAGGAATGCACTGTAAGGGGACCCCTGAAAGCCATTTCGAAGTCTAGCAAACACCCCAAACAGACTGGAGACATTCATAGCAAACGTCGCTCTAATTCGACCAGACGCGACTAGCGGCACAGCCTTCACCCAATCCTAAAATCAGCGACTGTTATTCATAGAAATCTTCCTACTCTCTGATTGCAGTTAACTCTACCTCAGACGGAAATAAAATCAAGAGTAGCGCTGCGTGTGAAAAAAAAAAAAACAGAGGGAGAGCATTTAACACAGCCGGACCGTTGGGACTTGGAGTGATGCCAGTAGGGGCCGCTGGGGAAGAGGAAAGTCTGCAGAGAAACTGGGGAACATGCTTTGAACATGTCCCCCGCTCGAATTAGTCCCACAGTTTCTTTCAGTTATTCTCTTGACTGATAGAATAAAATATATCCAGATTCTGAATTTTTTGATATATCTGATGTCAGACCATAGAATTCTTCAATAGCTTGAGCATCTATTTTCTGCAATAAAGGAGACATAAAATAATACAATTATTTAACAGGATTCCTGGGGAAAGGGAAGGAAAACTAATGGGATATACAATAAAATGCAAGGAACACTACTTATTATAGAACAAAGATTAGGAACATTCAACAGCGAATGGATAATTCCATAGATTTGACAGAGGGACATCATTTCATAAATTGCAAATCGCTGAGGAAAGAGGCCACCCTTTCAGCAACTACATGTGGGCACTCTTTGAAGAAGCCAAGACTTCTCTCTTCCAAATGGTAAACTGGAGGGTCTTGGGAATAACCTTAATTTTGTCAAGCCACCAAAGCTCATTTCCTGTAGTGTTATTCCAGTAAAACAGTCTAGTGATCATGTCTTTGAGTGTGGAAGTCACTCCGGTTAGTATTCCTTTATAACAGAAGTCAACATACGGAATGCTTTGGTATAACATAAAGATTTCCCGATCCAACAGACTGAAAAAAATATTTTAAACAATAATCAATATAAGAAAAAACTGTTATAATAATTTTATTAGAACTCTGAAGTCTTATTATTTGCCCTGTACCAGACAGGTAGGAAACAGGACGGACACATAAACATGACTGACAGTGGCACAGAGACACAGGGACCCCTTATCTATGGCTGATCAGTGAACAAGAACACAGTATTCACGAATCCACGATCACACCTCCTCCCGCTCTATGGAAGTTGTTTTCAAGTCAGATTATGGGGACACAGACCTATTTTTTAATACACATACACATCCCCCAGATGCTATCCGTGCCCTGTGCCAACTGAAAAATAATCTGCATACGAACCTCTACAATGTCATCATCAAACAAAAGCCAGAAGCCGTGACTTTTCACGATGGTGATATAATGCCCGCGGTTGGGACCACTGGAAAAGAACAAACAAAAGAAAGTTTCCGAGTGAGCATTTACTTCTTAATGCAACTCCTCTAAGCTCTTTATAAGCAGCGATTCTCTAGGGGAAAAACTATGGCATCAGCATAAACAGGCTGGTGTGAATCGTGTCTACGTCCACGACTGACAGAGGAGCAGCGGCGCTGGCAGCGTGCTGGACACGGAGCACAGGGGCGCGCAGAGACGCTGGGGAAAACGGACAATCCGATTCAGCAAATGTGAACAAATCAGTCCTGTCTACCTCCTCTGCGCCAGGCCCCGTCCCGGCTGCTAGGAGAAGCAGTGAACAGAACAGAGTCCTCCCTTGCCTGGGAGTTGGGGTGGGCGGTGGGCAGCCAATCAACTAAACGTATAAACACATGTAAAGTCGTGGTAAGTGTCAAAGAGAAGCTGAGCGGGACAACAGGACAGGGGGTGGGGAAGGAGGGATTATTCGACAGCGGGTGGTGAAGGGAGGCCTCTCTGATCACGGGAGATTTGAGCAGAAGGAAATTTCCCGGAAGGAAATGGGGGGAGGTAGGAGGGAAGCCATGTGGCTGTGGGATGGAAGTTTCAGGAACAGGGAACAGCGAGGCGGCCAGAGCTGCGCGAGCCGGGGAGGGGGCAGCGGCAGAGCACCGGCGGCAGGGTGGGATTGCAGACCCGGCTGAGAGCCAGCCGGGAGGGCGACGGGGGATTCTGGGGGGTGGCGTGACCTACGTTTTAGAAAGACGTTAACAAACCAAAATGCGTAACAACAGCTGCCATAAAAAGAATATTTAAGAATATATTTTAATCACTCAAAATGCCACAAAATTATCAAGTGTGATCTATTGCTTCTGGACTTTATTCATGTATCTTAAAATACGTTTGAGATCATACTATATGAACAATTTTTTTAAAAAAATTAAAATCATCGTATAAGCATTTATTTCTAATTCCTCATAAGCATCATTTCTATCCAATGGAAACTGACCATCTCCCTCATGAGACAGCATTTCGATGATCATTACTGGAGTGCTGTTTATTTTACGTATGTCTATAGGAATGTTTATAGGCATTTTGAGATGATCAATAAGAGTCTGGAAGAGATTCCCAAAAGTACTGAATGCCATGGCCCGGGTAGGGTGCAGCTGGGTCCACGTCAGCAAAGGGACAACCCTCATGCCCGCTTCCGGGCCAGCCTTTACCTGCCACAGTGCACGACCACGGCGACCAGGTCGTACATGCGGTCCAGGTTCACGGCGTCGCTGGAGGTGTTGAAGAGCCGGAGCTCCAGCGGGAAGACCACGCGGTAAGACAGCTTGGTGTACCTGTGCAGCTGCTCCATGTACTTGAACCGCTTCAGGTGCAGGGCCAAGATCATGGGCAGCTTTTTTACTCTCATCCTAAGACACCAGGAAACAGAACATCAGCTAGACCCCAACACCTGTTACGGGAACAGAACAAACCCGCCGTCCCCTGCACAAGGGAGAGCCGGAGGGGGCCTAACAAACTTCAAACCAGCAAATAACCAGGCGGTTTTGCGAGGGTAAAAGCCTGCCTGCTTACGTACGGCTGGCTTATGTCACGGCCCTGGCTACCTGGAGCACGGCCAGAGAGAGAAAAGTGCAAGAGTGTGTCTCTGGCCAAAGGACATGTTCCAGAGTTTGCGTATCAATGAAAACAGGCTGTGCAACTGTTCTCCGTCACTGCCTCCTACCGCCCAGGGAAGAGCAATATTTAGACAATCTGCCCCGACACAATGGAGGAAGGTTGGGAGCTTTTGAGGACAGGAAGCTGGCAAGAGGGCGAGGCGGGAGGGTGCAAAGTGGACCTAGAGGCCCTGAGACCCTGCGGGAGGATGCTTCTGACGCACGTTCCCAGGCACCGGGACGCCGAGTGTGCCGGGCTCACTCTCCCCCTTACTCTTGCGATCCTGGGCAAGTCCCTCCCCTTCTCTGGCTCTCGGCCCCCTCATTTATAAAAGGTAGGCGTTGGCTTGGGGCTACATCTCCCAAACTGGGCTCGTGACACCACTCGGGATGTTTACAGACATGGAGTAGCTCTGGCCAACTAAGTTTGGACAATGCTGCTTTCTATTTTGAAGATCCTCTATGTGCATTACCAGACTGAAGGTTCGAGAAATCCTGCAGGAAAGAAAACCGTTCTGTTTGATGCTGCATTTCCCAAACTTACATGAACACCGAAAGCTTTTTTCACCAGATGACCATAAATGTCCCTCAGGAAAAACTTGCAAAGGTAATGGTGCTTGCAGAGAACATGGCTGGGACAGAGGGTCTTCCAGCCACCTTCCAGCCCCCGTTCTATGAATGTCCTAAGTCAGTGTAAATGCTGTTAAGTTTGTGAACATTTTCAATACATGTTATTTGAGATCAACAAATTTTAAGAGAACATTGAGGAGTTTATTAAGGTAAAACCCTATTCATGAAAATAAGCAAAATAAAAAATGGGTAGAATTATGGGGAGTTCCATACTTTACAGGAACACATGACATTTTAATGTGTAAAGCCTCCAGGGCTGAAAAGAAAACATTTTCCCGCCGCATAGGAACACCCAGGGCTGGCCAGAGGCAGACTCGGGTTGGAAGGACGGGAACAGACACTGAGTTCTCTTGCTACCTGCCTGCCACCGTCACTCCTGCCTGCTACGGTGACGAACCTTTCGTAAGTTTGGACGCAGCAAGAAAAGATGTCCATGTCTGGGCAGAGAAATTATTTCAACCTCAGGTCTAGACCCCTGAGGGTTCCAGACGGCAGTACTGAGCAACTGCAAGCTACCAGAACACTCCAGAACCACTGGCAAGATATAGTTAGCTCACGGTAAGGCTTCACAGGATTAAAATGTCAAGTTTCTTGGCCTCTGGGGGCAGATAATAAGGAACAACTTGGTCATCTCAGATGGTCCAAGAGCCATGACAGGTGGCATTGGCAAAAAGATGGAGAGCCTTGGGTCCTGTATCAATTCGTGTCACCTGTCTCTATAACTGGGTGTTATTGATTTTTTTCATGACTCCTTATTATAGATTTTTTTAACCTTTGTCTCTAAATAAGACATCCCAATGTTTAATATAAACAGCAATTATAAACACCACCACCACTGGGTGTCTGCTGTGTATGATGTACTGTGCTAAGTGCTCTATGTAATGTATCTTTCATCCTGAGAGGACAGTGATTGCATCTGATCACCACTTGTTTACCCGCATTGTTTCTGGCGCACGACAGCACTCAATAAATATTTGCTGGATGAACAAACGGCTGGCCAAACGGACGACTCTCCAACGCCCGCGTCCTTCGCCCGGTTTTACCGGGGAGGCAGGTAACTGAGCTGCCCGAAGCTCCGCGGCTGCGAGCCCACGAAGCTCAGGTTCGAAGCCAGACCTGGCGGGCTCCACAGCCCGGAACCTTCTCCCGCCCAAAGCCGCCCGCTGAGCTGAGTCTCCACGTACCGTTTCTGGGCCTCCTGTTTGCTGCAGCACGTCTCACAATAGTATTTCTGTTCACTACACAGTGTTTCTGTGTTGCTGAAGTCTCTGTAGAAAAAAACGTTGTCATCTTTACAAATGTCCGGACGCACCTGGTTTACCATGTTTTAAACCCCTTTGCTCCCTGCAGGGTAATTCTTAAGACAAAGCAAAGAAGGAAAGAATCAGGAAAGACCCTTCGATTCGCTGCTACCGTGCCAGTAGAGCAGGTCCACCCACGGGTTCTTCTCATTGAATGTGAATTCACCGTGAGATTTTCGAATATGGCTTTATTTAATGGCACACAAACAGATTAAAAACTAGGGTTTCCAACTGATTTGGGAAAAAAAATCTGGACTTAACAGAGAATACCTGTAAGCTGGAAATTTCAAATTATAACAGAAAAATACTGTCTACTGTAAAAGCCCACCACGACAATGTAAGTCAGGTCCAAAAAAGCCCATTACATAACATGGAAGGTGACATTACTGCACATTAATGAAAAGCAGTGCATCTCAGGTAGTCCATAGTTGCAAAGGGCACAAAAGAAAAGACAGAGAAACGTAAACCAGACACAGCTGCCCTTTTGTTGGACTAAGAAAAACCCAAATTCTCAGCCCACCGCCTCCTCCCCAGCACGCCCCCCTCCCAGAGGACAAAGCTTGAGCCTGCCTCCTTTTGAGAACAAAAGCCATTTATTGTGTTTGTTATACGGGGATTTGCCTTACCATGACGCTTCGCTACGCTACTCAGGATTTTCATCTTTCAAATGTCATAGCTTTTCATTCCTTTCCGGTCATGAGATTCTACTTAACATTTCTGTGGTGCAGCTTCAAAGGCTGGAGAGAACATGTAATAGCACCCTACGGTTCTGACACAGCCTGACATTTCCTTATCCGTAGAGAGTGTCCGGGTACGGGAGTGGTCCGATTTCATTAAATAGAGAATGTTACTTAAATGGTGTTAATGATTCTACCACTTGCGCAGATTACTCATTCATGAAATCCCCCAGTGTTTATTGCAGCCCTCCGGGTGAGGTCCTGCGGGTCCGCAGAGAGTAACTGCTCTCACCCAGCTTTCGGAGTAACAGACACATGCCACGAGCCAGTGACAACGGGAAATGCTCAGTGCCGCTTAAACACAGGGCGTTGCACGGGATTCCCTGCCTAAAACCCTCCGACAGTTTCCAGTGCACTGAGGAATAAAACCCAATCTCCTTCGCTACTCTTCTGCCCTCATCTCCTCCCCACCCCGCCCCAGCCATGCTGCCCTCAGGACATTTGCGGTGCCAGGGAGAGGGGTGGGGCGGATGGGTATAGCAGCGTTTCATAACTCAGAACGTCTCCCACAGACACACCTCGCTATCCAGCTACGAGATCAGAACGACCAAGCAAGCGTGGCAACGAGGAAGGAATCAAACACTTTCTACTCGATCTTATTTCCCGAAATGAGTTCTCTGAAGTATTTTCAGACCCTGCTAGGTAGAGTGCCACATTTAAAGACACGCTTCACAAAGAACCACCATCCTGCCCAGAGCCCGCTGGCTGCAAGCCCGCTGCCACCGAGATGGGGCGTCTCCGGGGTGAGAATCGGAAAATGACGGTGAATTACGAAAGGTGGATGATCCCAGCAGTAGAGGCTGAGGCAGAGCAGGTCTGCCAGTTAACGTCATTCAGTCGCTAGGACAAAGTGGCCAGCAAAGGTCAGGGAACCTTTTCAGACAGAAAATCAAAGGGACACTTGGGATAAGTTACCCAAGCACAGAGCAGAGGTTGGAGGAAAGCACAAAACTCTGTATTTCTTTAAGAAGAGTCATAGTAGCAATAAAACATTATCTAGAAATACACTGCCACATGAAAGCCAAAGCATCCGTCTGTATTAAAGATTAAAATTTATTTTTAAACGTAATGACTAATGACTTCCACTGTGTCATCCTCTCTTTTCTCAGCGGGACTCTTCTCTAGACCACATACACTTATTTTTAATCTCTCTTGGGAAAGGAGAAGTAGAAAATAATAGAATCGTATTGGTTTAAGAGAAAGGAAGCTAAATCAGAGACTCCGTATCATTCATGATAGCTACAAAGGAAGTAAAATACCTGGGAATATAATTAACCAAGGAGGTGAAAGATCTCGACAAAGAGAACCATGAAATACTGAGGAAAGAAATCACAGAGGACACAAACAAACGGAAAAATATATCATGCTCGTGGATTGGCAGAATCAACATTGCTAAAATGTCCATACTACCCAAAGTGATTTATAGATTCAATGCAATCCCCACCAAAATACCAATGTCATACTTCACAGATCTAGAAAAAATAACTCTATGCTTTGTTTAGAATCAGAAAAGAGCCCAAATAGCCAAAGCAATCTTAAGCAAAAAGAACAAATCTGGAGGCATCACCTTACCAGATTTCAAACTATACTGCAAGGCTATAGTAACCAAAACAGCATGATATTGGTACAAAAACAGAGATATAGACCAATGGAACAAAAATAAAGAACCCAGATATAAAACCACCTACCTATATCTAACTGATCTTTGACAAAGCAGACAACAATGTATACTGGGGAAAAGAAGCCCTGTTCAATAAATGGTGTTGGGATAACTGGATAGTCACATGCAGAAGAATGAAACAGGACCCCTGTCTCTCACCACCCTCAAAAATTAATTCAAGATGGATAAAAGACTTAAATGTAAGGCATGAAACCGTAAGAACTTTAGAAGAAAATGTTGGAAAAACTCTTCCAGATGTCGGTCTAGGCAAAGAATTTATGAATAAGACCCCAATGGTAATCACAGTAACAACAAAAATAAATGAATGGGATTTGATTAAACTAAAAAGCGTCTGCACAGCTAAGGAAATAATCAGCAGAGCAAATAGATAACCTACAGAATGGGAGAAAATATTTCCATGCTATGTATCCAATAAAGGGCTAATAATCAGAACCTACAAAGAACTCAAGCAAAGCAAGAAAAAAACAAACAACCCCATTAAAAAGTGGGGAAAAGGAATGAAGAGAAGCTTTTCAAAAGAAGGTAGACAAATGACCAAGAAACATATGACAAAATGCTCAACGTCACTAATCATCAGGGAAATGCAAATTAAAACCACAATGAGATATTACTTTACCCCTGTTAGAATGGCTTTTATTAAAAAATCCAAAAACAATAGATGCTGGTGTGGACACAGAGAGAAAGCAATGCTTATAGACTGTTGGTGGGGCTGCAAATTAGTACAACTTCTATGGAAAACCAGTCTGGAGATTCCTCAAAGAACTAAAAAGTAGACCTACAGTTTGATCCAGCAATCCCACTGCTAGGTGTCTACCCAGAGAAAAAGAAGTCTTTGTATCAAAAAGACACCTGCACCCAAATGTTTATTGCAGCACAATTCACAATTGCAAAGCTGTGGAATCAACCCAAGTGCCCATTAATTCATGAGTGGATTAACAAAATGTGGTTTAAGTACACCATTGACTACTACTGAGCCATGAAGGACGACTTAATGCCTTTTGCAACAATTTGGATGGAACTGGAGACCATTCTCCTGAAGAAAATGTTTTTCCAAGAACGGAAAAACAAATACCACATGTACTCATTATTCAGCTGGAACTAACCAATGAGCACACACGTAAACAGACGGAAGTAAAACTCAGTGGAAATCAAGCACGGGGGAGGGAGGAGGAGGGGAAGGGCAAAAATCTGCCTAATGGGTACAATGAACACTATTTGGGTGATGGACACACCTATAGCCAGACTCAAGCATTACAAAAGCGATCCATGTAACCAAAAACATTTGTACCGCCTCGTATTTTTGAAATAAATAAATAAAGGACAATAAAAGAAAAGAGAGAGAAAGGAAGCTTGTCTCCTGAAGAAATATAGGACTTTCCCCCTGTTTATTTACTAGCCTGTTCAAAAGCTCAAACCACATCAGAGCTCATGAGGTTACCTTAGACAGTGGGTAATGGACGTATTCTGTTCCACATCAACAGAAAGGTCAAGAAAATCTTCATCTTTGCTACTAACCTG